>ONZH01018607.1:0-246438 GCA_900303285.1 Rhinella marina | reverse complement strand
AACTTTGGTCTGTACTGTATGTACAGAAGGCACTACTGTGGCATTATAAGTACAGAGGGTACCAGGAGGGCATTATATATACAGAGAGCACTACAGGGAACATTATATCTACTGGAAGCACTACATGAAGCTTTATCACTACTGGGGTCTAAATGGAAATTATTACTGAGTAGGGCTAGGGCCAAAATGAGTATGGCTACTGGTGGGGTGGGGCTACTGGTGGGGGGGGTGAAATTATGCAGGTACAAGTTGTAATTCGGAGACGTCATCATAGTGATCTGTGTGGGATTTAGGAAAAAAGGAAAGAGATTAATGGGATTATTAATGACATTTTATGTTGCTTATAAAGCATCAAAATATTCCAGAACAAATTAAAGATTCCCACCCCTGTCATCAGTGGAGCTCACAATCAATTTTACATTCTCAAACAAAGGAACCATAGGAAGACAACTAACCTACAGTGTCGCAGTATTTTTTTTCGGAGTGTTAAGACACTGACGCCAGCATGGCATAAACATCCAAGCTCCATGCAGAACTTTCACTTGGTCAGATTTGAATCCAGGTCTTCCAGTGCTGCAAGGAAACCATGCTAACCAAGCTACCCTTTAAATATACTGGAGAGGACATCAATTTCTACTTCCGTGGGTAATAGCAAAACAATTTTATCCAAATTAGTTATTCACTTAAGCTCCTTGGGCTGTTTTGCTAAAGCTGAAAGACCAGCATCAACTTCCACAGACCAAATAGCTTACCATGCATCGCAATGTGATAATGATTTCTAAGTTAACTCACATCTCAATTCTAAGCCTAGGTCCATTGACAAATACTGCTTTGGAAGGTCATATAAAAGAAAATGCAATGGGGGCAAAATTGCTAACGTGATTGCACTTGTGACTGAACTCTTGTCTTAAAATGCACAAAATATTTGATGCATTCCTGGCACATAATGTTGCATTTAGTTATGAAGAAAATGAACAAAAAAGGATAAGCCACTGTGCATAACTCGCTAGTTTTGGTTTCCTAGCACTACAAGGGGGTGTGGCTTAGCAGAAGGAGATATGCAACAATGTGTACCAAAATTTTGCTGTATAAATATTGGCACAAAATAAGTGAACTAGGTGTAAATTATTGCTAACAAGTTTTCGTAGGAATGCTTGTACATAATGATCTAATGCATTCATTAATTAACTCATGCACCTGGCCAACAGCCACGGATGCCCTTCTGAACTCAACTGTATCACAGTCCTCAGGACAGAGATACAGTTGATTACAGTAGTGAGAGCAGCAATATTTTGTGCTGCACTGTGGAATTTACTTCTGTTGAGGCAGTATTTTGTGTTGCACTGTGATATTTGTTTCTGCTGGAATGGCGTTTAGTGCTGCACTACAGTATTGCATGTCCCCCTACTTATGGTTTCCCTGCCTATATATGTTGCCCTGCTTTTTGTCAATTTGACTACAATATTGGGCCACTCTTAGGTTTTTATCCAGGGCCACTTTAAGCTCCCAGTCCGCCCATGGCAACATCTGCCATCCAAAGTCACTGTGGTAAATTTGCAACATCTTTAGACTATCTGGTCTAAGTTTATACTGTCTACATTTTAAAGAGGATTAGTAAAACAGCCCCATTGTTCTTTCCTATACAGTTTCTTGATCCACCTATGACAACCATTACTTGGGAGTTAAATCTTTACCTGAAGCCTGCAAGAACATAGTAGAACATATATGCACTAATTCAGTACTTAAAGGGGTTGTCCGGGTTCAGAGAAGAACCCGGACATACCTGCAATTTCACCCAGGCAGCCTGCCTGAAGAGGACATCGGAGCATCTCATGCTCCGATGCCCCCCCTTGCCCTGCGCTAGATCGCGCAGGGCAAGGTCTCTTTTGTATGTAAACACTCGCTGCCGGGCGGGTACTTCCGCCCGGCAGTGAGTTCGGTGACGTCACCGGCCTTAATGGGCCGGCTTTAGCGCTGCCCTAGCCGTTTTACTGGCTAGGGCAGCGCTAAAGCCCGTCCATCAGCGCCGATGACGTCACCGACTCACTGCCGGGCGGAAGCCTCTGCCCGGCAGGGACCGGTACGTCACCGGAACTGGCTAAATTCCTTTGCCCTGCGCTAATTAGCGCAGGGCAAAGGAGGGCATCGGAGCATAGGATGCTCCGATGCCCTCTTCAGGCGGGCTGCCTGGGTGAAATTGCAGGTATGTCCGGGTTCTTCTCTGAACCCGGACAACCCCTTTAAGTTCAATTTTAAATTTCACTTTAAAGGGATTCTTTATCATTTTCTTACTGATGATCTATCCTTTGGATAGGTTATCAGCATCTGATTGGCGGGGACCCAGGTGTCAAAGCTTCCCGCCGGTCAGTGACATCACGACTATGTCAAGTAGACGGGGCGCTACTCAGCCACATTGAAGTAAATGGGACTGAGCTGCGCCAAGGCCACATGACATAGTCATGATGTCACTAGTTTGCAGGAAGCAGGCTGCTGCCTTATGAAACAGCTGATCAGTGGGGGGTCCCGGGTGTCACTCCCACCGATCAGATGCTGATGATCTATTCAAACAATAGATCATCAGTAAGAAAAAGGTAATGAACCCCTTTAAAGGGAACCTAAACTTTCACACAAAGCATAGAAGGTGCGGCAGTGTTTTTTTTAACTTGGCCTATTTTGATGAAAAAATTTGATCCAGCCATCAATGGGATGTTGATAATCCTGTAGACGTCTTAAATTAGGGTGGTGTTGTGTAAAATATTACAATTATGTTAAACCCAGTTTTATATGTAGTCTATATATATTTGTATATTCAGTGTTCAGAAATGATTCGCTAAGGCAGTGCTCTCGTAAATGTAAATAGCTGAAACTCATGTATTCCACTATTACTAAACTACATATTAAAAAGTACAACAGTAGAAAAACCAATCCATGAGTCACTGAAGACATTACATCTTCCTATTATTTGCCCTCTCCTAGGTTAGCTATTAAAGAGTATCAACAAGGAAAGAACAGGTGATATAATTGAAATTTTGCAGGGTTTTTATTGTGGCCTGTCAAACTGTATTAACCTTTTCAGAATATAGGCTATTTTTATGTTTGTTTGTTTGTTTTTTCCCCTACCTTGCAAAAGCCATAATTTTTTTTTACTTTTTCAAAAACAAGAAAAAAATCTTTGTGGAGTGAGATCGGAAAATGACACAGTTCTACCACTGTGATTTGGGTTTTGTTTTTACACACACAATTTTGCTCCAATTCTGGTTATTGTAGCTGGATGGCAGTTAAATTACACAGCCGGCACCATGGAGGTATGGAATGGGCTCTGCTCATGAGCCTGCTCCATAAATTCACAGTGCGCTAGCAGCAATCATGGTGAGCATATAGGTTGAAAAACGTTTTTACAGTAGTATTTTGATTGTAGCTATTTCTGATCCTTTAGCAGGTAGATCTTATCTACTTATCCAATTGCCTGTTTTATTGGTTTTCCAGAAATGGCAAAATATTGCATTTTTGATGCATCTTTCGAGTGACAGAAAGGCCTCATGTACATGATGGGGCAACCTAATGTTGTATGGAGCCATAATGCAGTACTCATATACTTCAATAATGCTCAACTCAGTGGCATAGCTCTAGGTGATACAGAGGTAGGAGTCACACCCAATCACTCTTATCTGAGGGCCACTAAATTCTGCATATGAAAAAATAAATGAATAAATCTATTTCCGAAATGCCACAAGGTAGGTGCATACTTACCAATATTTGTATCCCAAATTGCAGATTATATAAAACTCTGATCCTGTTCAAACAATGAATGGCTCCTAAATGCCAACAGTCACTTCTTTTATACACTTTTGCTTAAACTCCTTCTGTGGTTCAGCATGTGTCATTGTGTCATGAAAATCAGCACTGTAGATGAAGGCCTTGATTAAGATTTTGCCCAGGAGCTTCAAGTTAGGCCTCAGTCTCTACTGTACATATGCAGCGCAGCGAGGGAGGCTGGAGCTGGAAAGGAGGGAAATGGTGGAGCTGGCTGTGAGGCTGGTTATAGTCCTAACAGTGGAACATCCTGGGGCTCCGTGCATGCAGTGAGTGGCGGGGACACTGTTTTTTCCCTCGGGACATACCCTGGACTTTTGGGGGACTCTTGCCTGTGGTGGCTACGTTGCCCTTGATGTTAGCTGTGTCTGGTGATGGGGTGTAAAGCAGAAGGCCTTGGCTGGAAAACGACTGATGGGAGTGTGTAACAGTGGCTGCTGTGTGCCGCTGTTCCCCTGCTTACCGCTGCGGTCCTGGGTGCCCTGTTCAGCGGTGATCTGCTGCCAGTGCTTTCCCATTCACTGCTGCAGACCTGGGCTCTGTCTGTGTAGGTACTGGACTCCGCTACCTGTTTAATCCCTGCCTGCTTGCCTTGACTCTCTTGTTGCCGACCCAGATTGCCTGACCTGTACCTGTGACACCTGCCCTGACCTATTGCTTGTTTGACTTCGCCTCTGCCTCATCCTTCGGTCCTGCACTGTTGCTCCTGGTTACGACTCGGCCTGCTGACTACGTCTGTACCTCAGGTACCTTGCTCAGGTGACTCCTGGTCCGTCTGAACCAGCTGCCTTGTGTGCCAATTCTCCTCAAGAGGTAGCGACCTGGTGTTCCCCTAAGGAAAGTCTATCCCCACCATCAGGGGTACTGTGAAGATCGAGAGATTCACTTAGACAACACCCTCAGAGGAGGTAGAACAAGTGGCACAGTGGGTTCACACCCGCTGGTTCGTGACAGGGTGCAAGACAATAACCAGGCCATATTTGGAGGTAACAAATCAAAGGCATTTTATTTGGTAGTTTTGGCAGTTCATGAACAAAGTCATGAGGCCCTTTGTCAGGGGCCTTCTGGTCAGACACTTTATTGAGGTAATAAGGCTTTATTGAGGTAGTGAGGCTGAGCGCACGCCATCTCTAAACACAGCAGAATTCCCTAAGTAGTATGGCAGTACACATTCTATTATTGATGGCTATTGACTAGGAGGCAGAAGCAGTAACTGATAACGACGATGACAAGCAGATTGTACTGCACAAGGATGCAAGGACATTCTTGTTGATCTAACTGACTGCAATTTCTGTTTTTCCCTTTCAAAACATGATCATTTCTGTTTTTTGCTCCTGGCCTTTGCAGAGCCATAACTTTTTATTTTTCTGTTCACATGGCCATATAAGGGCTTGTTTTTAATATTGCATACAATGTAGTGTGAAGCAAGAAGATTACAAATTAACAGGGATTGGGACAAAAATGCAATGCCGCCATAGTTTTATAATGGTTTTATTTTTTTACAGCTTTCACTATGCAGTAAAACTGACATGTTATTCTCCAGGTCATCACTATTAGGGCTCATGCACACGAATGTGTGCTGGCCGTGCCCGTGCTGCGGGCCGCATACGGCGAGTCCGCAATAAACGGGCACCGGCCGTGTGCAGCCCGCATCACGGATCGTGGACCCATTCACTTCAATGGGTCCGCGATCCGGGAGATGCGGAGTGGAGGTACGGATCGGAACACCACGGAAGCACTACGGTGTGCTTCCGTGGTGTTTCTGGCCGTGCCTCCGCACCGCAAAAAAGTAGCGCAAGCACTACTTTTTTGCGGTGCGGACCCTCGGATGCGGATCGCGGACCCCATTCAAGTGAATGGGTCCACGATCCGCATGCGGTGGCCTCACGGTCAGTGCCCGTGCATTGCGGACTGCAGTTTGCGGCCCGCAGCACGGGCACGGCCGGCACACGTTCGTGTGCATGAGGCCTTACAGGGATGCCACATTTTTGTAGTTTCCTGTGTTTTAATACTAAAAAATAAAATAAAAAAGTTTTTCTTTGCATTGCCATATTCTGACCCACCTAACTTTTTACATTTATGTCTATGGAGCTGACAGAGCTTTTTATTGATTTTTCTTAGGAAGTGAAGGGACAAAAAGGGACAAAAAATGGCAAAATTGGCCACTTAGAATTTTTTTTTCTAAGGTATTCACCCTGCAGGACAAATACCTTTATATATTTATATTTCAAAAGTACTTGCATTTCAGGAAGCAGCCATGCAAATGGTTGTCAAAGGTGCATCATTATTTTTTGTTTATTTTTATTTTTAATATGAGTAAAAGAGGATGATTTCAATTTTCAATCTTCAGATGTCTTCTCCTTTACAATACAATGAATTAGCATTGCAGTGTATAGGAGATTAACAATTTTCCCATGGAGCCCTGCTACCTGCAGGCCTTTATTGAAACTACAGCTGTAATAGCTTGGGTTCCTTCAGAGACACACAATCTATTACAGAGAATGAACCCTGAGAGCACCTGAGATGCTGTGGTCATTAGTTTAAAGACAAGGGTGCAATAAATGTCTCTACCTTTCTACAAACACAATTTACACTGGTATTGGCAATTTACAATGGTAATAATCCAGTTTTTGCAGTAAAACTACACTGTATGATGCTGTATCAAGTTCACTAACACAACTATAACAATGCAATTTTTGCAGTAAAATGTGTTACTGTAGTTAATGTAACTACACTGTATGATGCATTAGTCCATTCATTAATACAGGTATAAGAATTCAATTTTTGTAGTAAAATGTCTTTAAGGTACATGGTCTGTTGCAGTAACGCGTTCATTAACAGGGGTATAGGAACACAATTCATGAAGTAAAATGTCTTTGACTTACACATTATGAAGCAATAATGCTTTAACTAACATGGGTATAAGAATGGAATTTGTGCAGTAAAATATATTTGAACTACACTGTCTGCAGCAGTAATGCATTCACTAACACTGGCATTATAATTTGCGTTACTGCTGTAAAATGCATTTGCCGTAACTTTCCATTATCTTGCAGTAATATACACTCACCGGCCACTTTATTAGGTACACCATGCTAGTAACGGGTTGGACCCCCTTTTGCCTTCAGAACTGCCTCAATTCTTTGTGGCATAGATTCAACAAGGTGCTGGAAGCATTCCTCAGAGATTTTGCTCCATATTGACATGATGGTATCACACAGTTGCCGCAGATTTGTCGGCTGCACATCCATGATGCGAATCTCCCGTTCCACCACATCCCAAAGATGCTCTATTGGATTGAGATCTGGTGACTGTGGAGGCCATTTGAGTACAGTGAACTCATTGTCATGTTCAAGAAACCAATCTGAGATGATTCCAGCTTTATGACATGGCGCATTATCCTGCTGAAAGTAGCCATCAGATGTTGGGTACATTGTGGTCATAAAGGGATGGACATGGTCAGCAACAATACTCAAGTAGGCTGTGGCGTTGCAACGATGCTCAATTGGTACCAAGGGGCCCAAAGAGTGCCAAGAAATATTCCCCACACCATGACACCACCACCACCAGCTTGAACCGTTGATACAAGGCAGGATGGATCCATGCTTTCATGTTGTTGACGCCAAATTCTGACCCTACCATCCGAATGTCGCAGCAGAAATCGAGACTCATCAGACCAGGCAACGTTTTTCCAATCTTCTACTGTCCAATTTCGATGAGCTTGTGCAAATTGTAGCCTCAGTTTCCTGTTCTTAGCTGAAAGGAGTGGCACCCGGTGTGGTCTTCTGCTGCTGTAGCCCATCTGCCTCAAAGTTCGACGTACTGTGTGTTCAGAGATGCTCTTCTGCCTACCTTGGTTGTAACGGGTGGCAATTTGAGTCACTGTTGCCTTTCTATCAGCTCGAACCAGTCTGCCCATTCTCCTCTGACCTCTGGCATCAACAAGGCATTTCCGCCCACAGAACTGCCGCTCACTGAATGTTTTTCTTTTTCGGACCATTCTCTGTAAACCCTAGAGATGGTTGTGCGTGAAAATCCCAGTAGATCAGCAGTTTCTGAAATACTCAGACCAGCCCTTCTGGCACCAACAACCATGCCACGTTCAAAGGCACTCAAATCACCTTTCTTCCCCATACTGATGCTCGGTTTGAACTGCAGGAGATTGTCTTGACCATGTCTACATGCCTAATGCATGAGTTGCGCCATGCTGATTGGCCATAACATCTCGGCCTAATTTACGCATCACTCTACAGATGCATGTAATAACCAGTTACTGACTCCATCCTCTGAGCGAGCAGGCCTATGTTGAGCCAGGAGGAACACTTGCTGCTAACCTCGGCCTGTGTAATACAAGGCTTTAAGAATAGTTATAGATTGGCGCGCTCCGGTGAGTGTGTACATGGTCAATACTGTAACTGGTTATATAGATCCAAATACAAATGGTTGTTGAATAGTGCTATTACATTTAGATTTGAGGACTGCAACTTAGTTTTCACGAATGGTATAAAGAGTACATGGAAAAGAAAACTGCGCTGAAAAGCAGAAACATTTAGCAGCCCAGAACCTAAGTACGAATACACTGCCTATATGGGAGGTTCTCTAGCATAGGAGTCTATGAACATAGTTAGTATATTTATTATGAGGTGGTAATCCACGCAGCTAGAGAAATACGTTACAGATAGTCACATCAGAGAGACAAGACAACCTACATGACCAATCAGACCACCTACAGTGAGTCAGTAGCTACCTTGTTATAGCTCTGCTTATTAGTGTACTTCGATACAGCTGACGTATGTGGCATTGCTTCGTCTCTAATAGCTTTTTTTCAAACACCGTCTCACAAGGACATCGCCTTGTCAGGAGATCAGCATTTGTTTTTCATGCCTCTGAGGCAATCAGCGGCAAGCGTCTCCTGCACTTTTCTTGGAGTGCTCAGTTATTCTTGCTGATGTAACACACTCTACGTTGTGTGCATGAGCTTTTACTACGTGCAGATGTCTTCACTCTTCGTGCATACAACACTTCTGAATTATGGCCTTATTATTGGTCTCCTTAGGAAATATTTAGCTGTCACAGGTCCTTATGTTTAGTGCACTCGGCAGTCACTCATGATCCAAGATCTTGGCTGAGACATCTACACACATATCAGTGATCTCTCGTGGCGTACTAGTCTATACCCTCAGATGTAAACTGAATCTGTGTCAATCACTGTCAGTGTCTATGTAATGGAGGTCATGTCCAGTGACACAAGTAATCTAGTACTGGCTCATAGGAAGTCTCACTCAGTGCTGAGAGAACAAGCTGTGGTCAGAACTGAAAATTTTAGCTCTGGACACTATTGTCCCCATGCTTCTTTCTATATCTGCAGCATGCCGATAGAGATCTCCTCATATACATGCTTACACATTGTCTTCACTCTATGATAGATTTAGTATCTCAGGCTGTCCACACTGTAGGGTGTCACGCTTTTGCTGCGCGTGCTTCACCTGTGCATCAGCTCAATGAGGACAGTTGTCCTTTTAGCTGCACGGCCATCGTCTGCTCCGTATCTCCACAGCTCAGCAGGCGCATTGATGTGCTGTACTCTCTCTGAGCTATCCCCTGTCACCAGCTCAAGTCCAGTAATAATGAGGTTCCCTAAATTTGCTCCCAGTAGTAATGAGGCCCTTAAAATACCTTCAGTACATAGTAAAGGTCCCTTAAAGCCCCGTAATATCTGAAAACTGACTATCCCCACTAGTAATACTGCCCCCTCTGATGCCACAAAAGTTGACTGTTTCTCTGGCCTGCAGCTTGAGTTGGCTACTTATTATACATGGCGAGGCACTCGATACTTTTAGCTTGCAGCTGACTCTCACACTATCACTGGCTGCATAGGGACTCTGGAGTCCCAATTGTTGTCATTGTGCCGATCACCTGTGCTCGTTCTACTGTCTGCCTCAGCTCCATATGCATCGTGCCTGTATACAGCTGCTCACGGCGCGGAGGGTCACGCTCCTTCACTTAGCTGGCAGCTCTAGTTCTTCAAACTTCACAGACGTCAGGTATTGTGTGCTTCTGGCTTACCGCCACGCTTTATCTCCTGTCACCATGTCTTCAAAGGTGATAGAGCTATCGTCTTGTCAATTTTAAGCTGCAGGCTCTGCATCATCCCTATCACAAGGACTAGCAAGGGTATTGTGCTGATGCTTGATCTTGGCTGCTGCGCTGTCTCCCCGTGAATCAGCGCTCAGGGTGGGTGCAGCTGTCCTTTGTTATGTGGACAAGCTCTGGCTCTTGCTATCACAAGAGCTCAAAGGGTATAAGTTGATGCTAGTCTGCATGACAAGACATACTCTGGCCTAGTCTATCATTGCGATTTTGGCGTGGCACTGTCACCTCTTTTAGCTGCAGCAGCTCTCTCCCTATCACAGCTGCATAGATGTTACATACACAGAGGCCATGACGCACAATGTGCAACCTGCTCGACTGTGTCGAGTGCGTGCGTGCTACTGTGCATTTCCAGTATCAGCGCTCAAGGGCCCCAGGCATGTGTCCTTTTTAAGCAGATGCTAGCTGTCCTGCTCATCCCCAGGCCAACTCAAGGAGATGAGTCATGTCTCAACTTCTCTCAGCCTTGGATTTCATGCCAGCCTCTCTCCCTATCACGAGGCTCAGGGATGTTGTTGCTTTCTGCTTGCGAGCTCTTCTCCATATCACAGTTCTGAACATACAGCGATGACGGATGTCCTATTTAAGTTGCAAGCTACATTACTCCCTATTCAGATCAAGGGGCAGGTCGGATCTCTGCTGCTGCTCTCTCAGTGCTACTGTTCACACTCGTTGTACAACACATAGATACGGCTTGTGCGGGAGTTGTATTACAGTGAATGGAACCACCACCTGCTAGCAATGTGTCTGGAGCACCGTCGAGCTGAGCGTAGGGAGGATAGTAAGTGTAAGCCAAGAACAAAACAGGCAGGTCGGATCGCCGGACACAAACTCAGGCACTTATGCAATACTGATATTAACGTGTATAGCATTCAGCTGTGGAATATACTCTGCACTCTATGTTTGGCAGTAGATTTGACGGCCTTGTGATAGCTTACATTCTCTGCATTACGATATGCACCATTACAAAAATTTACTACGTAGGTCCATTATGGTTGAAGACCTTTTTTGAGGGACAGTAGCTGTGGTGCTCTTACTCTGCACAGATCCAATGTGCAGATAGTTCGTGCTAGGTGTAGCAACCAGATGAAATCCATTTTCAGCTGGTATAGATCGCTCTTCGTAGCTGCTGATATAGAGATTGCACTGCGGTATGCAGAATCTAGGGGTAGACTGCGTTTCTAGCTAGTGCTGTAAAAATGGTGGCCAGTACCCTTTGAGGCTAGTTCTCATGCCCACCATAGCAGCTAGATCCATCCACTGTCTTCACTGTATGCCTGTCCGTATACGGATACACGCGTAGAGATGCATCAGATGTACTCTTTTGATGTATACTCCCCACCTGCTGTTCGTACAATCCCCCGTCCAGGTCACATATCTAGTGTATCTCCATCAATTTAGTGCACACGAGCCGACGGTACTTAGAGAATGAGTGTATCGAGGGTTCAGCCAGTGCTGCATGTTCTCCTCGTGCCACTCTGACTATGCGCATACTAGGAAATGGTTTGGTGAGGCAGACCCCTGTGAAATTTCGCTTACGCCTGTTCGTGACATATCATATGCCGGTACTACCTTTCATGGGTCTCTCCCAGCCTTCTATAGAAACCTTATGAATTCGCGACACATTGCCTCACTAGCCTTTACCTGACCACATCCTCTCTTACGAAATATACATAGACGCTGTGCGCTCCCATAAGCTCAATACTCTGCTAGAAACTGCAGATCCACAATTCGAGAACGATGCGCTTGCAAATACTAGTTACACACAGATGTACTGAACAGACAACCGTCTGGAGGAGTCGCATCAATCATCTATGTCAGACGAAGTGGCACCACTAGAGCTGTCTACTCAAAAAATACTCTCAGTACTACAGGTAATAAGTGAATAGTGACTCAGCTCGGAACTACTTAAGGATAGTTTGAGCGAATTCATTGACATATATATTATCAGTCCTCTCAAATTAGACGTATGTGCGTCATGTGAAAACAGTGAGCTCCCCCTCAACTGGTGGGCTGCGATACGGGCAGTAGTACATCAGCTGTTGGAGGAAATCTGCTAGTACACGTGCAGTTTCTCCTGACGCTCGTAAGTGCCACCGCAAGAGATGATTCCACTCATTTAGTGCCAATATCCAACTACTGTTTCAGCTAACGCAGTAGAGGTATGTTCGTAGAGCAAGCCTTTGTGTAGTTCTGTGACTGCGACATTTAACTCTGCAGCACCTATGATTCACCGCAACAGTTAATAAGAAATATTAGTATCTACCTATGTAAATGGTTACTGGAGAGCATACCCTGATGACCTGCACGATATAAGTACAGTCCAATCAGTGTATATGGTTATAGATGCCGCGCGCATTTTTCAGTACTAGACTTCAAATCCTAACCTCAAGAATGATAGCCTGAAAAAATTATAGAGCTAACCGCATATATGTGTTGGCTGTCTATCTGTGGCAGAGCTCTCTGAAGGCAGATCGAGAACGAGTAGCTCTACAAGTATTGTGTTTTACCGGGTGATTCAACTGAGAAGGCAAAAGTAGGGGTGATCGCTCCTCAGAAGGCACCTTCAATAGATTTGAATTTATGATGCGTTATCGTATGTAGATCATAAACGATGAACTAGATTCCGGGACAGATTATGTGATAGAGTCGACCCCATATGGTATCCATGCGACCCTTGGTCCCATTAATGCATGCAGATGGCCTGAGGTAACTCAGTTTAGCGCGCTTCATGCCTCTATAAAGATGACCAGAGCGCTATCATGCTGAAGTGATAGTGCACCATAGCTATAGATGGCACAAAAACCTAAATAATATAATTGATCCAGCCACTGATAGTATGTTTCTCATTAGGTGGCTTTGCTTCCGCGCTGTTCTGCTATTCGCTGCTACTACAACTAGACTCGGCGTAAGTCGCTGAAGCGCCACCAGTAATAGATAGTAGGGAGCCTTATGTTTTTTTTATTGAGCTGCCCTTTATATTAAGATGCTCCTTAAAGCAGTCGAGTCTCCAGCTCCCCTCAGTTTGGTTGGCCAACAGCCAGTGAGGCTCAGATGTTCTACTCATTTGGCGTTATGGAGAAGTTTATATAAGAATTATAGTATATATATGATGAAGTGCTTCCATAGTGATTATGCAACTGTATACCATATAAGAACTGCTACTCGACCTCTAGGACCTTAGGAATCTAGTAGGGTACTATGTGTTATTTGCCCATCCGAAACGCTGCCAGATGAATATAGCTAGAAAAAAAATAATAAGTTGATCCTACCACTCAATATAATAGTAGCTACCTCCCCCTCCCATAGTGCTACCCATTATGTGCCTATACTATATAGTTTACCTCTACGAATGATATCCCAATTAGCAGAGAAAAAACTAACAGCCCTATGTTGTAGGCATAGTGACGTCTGCTTCTGCCAAAACACCTCATTTCATTAGTGTGTCTAAGCTGACCGCCATCTATGAGTTGGCTCGATGATAAGCACGCTTAGATGAGTGATGAGCCCTTACATAGCTATGCCCTAATCAACACCTCTAGGGCCACTTGTCAGTACAGCTGCAAGCCTCATCCAGTTGTAGACTCCGTTGACCCTGCCATATGCTATAGATGAGATAAATATACATAGCATAGTCGTGTGCCTCTCAGCGCTTATTATTGCTCGCCTCTCCTCCCATACTTTCCAATAGTAAGTGGCCTGCTCCAACTAGCTGTGCCAGCGCCCATGAATTTGCAGTTTGAAGCTAATAATTAGATACACACAAAATTAAAATGCTCGCTTAGGTCTTTTTTTTATTTATGGCTCCCTAGCTCTCGGCAAAAGTTAGAAAAGTCGAGCGAGATTTTTATGCTAGATCGACAGTGTCGACTCACTTCCAGAGTCTCTTGCCTCGTCCGCGCGCTGTGGCGGTTTCTCTTATTTATATTGTGGCATGCCACTCTGTAGATTTACTTTTCTGGGAGGAGTATTATTATAGCTGCGGTGTGAATTTAATTTATTGGGGAATGAGACTCATAATATGTGAAACTGCACTGTAGAGACCTTTATTGTGCTGGCGACCAGCTGTAATAATATTATTATGCTGCGTCGCTCGTACGATCATTTCCACAGTTATATACTGGGAGGTCTCCTATGTCGGGCTTGGGTGTGGATTTTTAGCTGTTCTGTGTAGATACTTTCACACGTGGCTCAGCCGTATAGTAATTGCTCGCTCGGCCGCGCACTGGTCGCATGTGTGTATCTGCTGGCTGCTGCAGAGCTATATAGTGGTCAGCATTGTGGCGCGCTGTGAAATTATCACTCCTGTGACGCTCATTTACTATTGGGCTATATACTGACGCGGGCGGGCCGAGTTCCTGTGCGCATGCTACCTCGCTGTGCCGAGAGGAACATTGCGAGAGGCGGTATATTATGCCTGCACTGTGATTTATCTGCTGCCGCGGTATCAAGTAAGTGTTGTGCACCGACATGCACGGTGCTCGGCCAGGCTGACTGTTCTCCTATGCCTGGGGCGAAAAGCCGTGAGTCAGATACCCGTGCCGCTATATGTGTTGAAAGTAGCTATATGTGGCATAGCTACGCTAGTGACTTTATTAGATATGCGGACTCACGGTGTATGAAAAGGTTGTCTATCAGAAGAAAACATTCACTATATTGTAGCATGCGACGTGTGCGAGGTCTCATGACTGCTGCGGAGGTATATTGTGCTGCACTGTGATTTTATCCTCGCCTGGGAGGACCGGCAGTACTCAGTGTGCGCTAGCACCATGCACTGTCGCTCGTATGATGGTCGCGTTGGGAGTATATGGCTGCACTGTGGATTTACTGCTGGGAGGTATATTGTTTCCTCGCGACTCGATGGATATTCATGTAGCTGGATAGCGACGCCGTGATGAGAATGTGCGGCAGCTGTGTACCCTCCTCTCATGCTGGCGGCTTGATCGGGTAGTGATTGTGCTGCACTGTGATTTATTTGATGGGGTACGCGCCGTGCTGCTAGTGTGATAATAGTTAGCGGCTCTGCATGTTGATATTACTTGATTGATCGGCGCAGGTAGTATTAGTGCTGTCGCGCTGCTGTGCAGGTTTACTAGATTGAGGAGAGGTTGTGGTATCAGTAATGATAGATGCAATACAGTTCGCACTGTGTACTATTATAATTTGACATGTGATGAATGCCTATATATGGATGATTGTCTACTGATTGTGTCATATGCGGGAACATTATTCAGGTATATTATGCATGTATCGCTGTGATATTACATTTCGAGCTGGGTAAGGTATATGTATGTGCGTGCACTAGTGTATTTTATTGTCTGTGGAATTTGCCTTACTATGTGGCTTGTCATACCTTGTTGGCTCTATTTCGCTGGCGAGTTGTTGTGGATCTTCAACTTTCCACCATTTCCTTATTTTATCTGTGCTGCACTGTGATTTTAGCTGCTTGTTGACGCGCCTTTGTATGGATATAATGCTAGACTCGCTGATTTACTGCTGGGAGGTATATTGTCTGCACTGTGATTTATTGCTGGGAGTATATTGTGCTTTAGCTCACTATAGATGATGCATGCTATGCGTCTCGCTGTGAAGGGAGTTGTAGGTATTGTATGTCGTCACCGGTGTGAAGTTATTGCTGCGCGGCCTCCTACTGTTAGTGTGCAATCCAATGCTGTCAGGTTTCTTGTGTTGCTGTGATATTAACAGTCTTTTAGAGTATATGTGCTGTAACTTAGTGGATGTTGTTGCTCGGTGGCAGTTCATGTGCTAGCTGCACTTGTTGATTAATATCACTTGCTCCGAGACGCATGGTTTCGCGTTTATGTTGTCATTTATTATTGTTTGCTAGCACATGCTGGAGTATTATTATGTGAGGAAGGTGTATTACTTTCGGTCCTCGGCTGTGGTGATCTTATCACATCTAGTCTTGGCGAGCTCGTATATTGATGATCTCAATTTGTGTTGTACATTTTCAATATTATACTGTCATGAGGAGACGAGCCAATATATTGTAGTTATGATTGGTTTACGTCTCTCTTATCGTTCGATTTGAGTATATTGATTACTGTGGAGGTGATCATATTAGTGATGCATACTTGTCTGATAAGTTAGTTATGCATAGGGAAGGATATCTAGCTGTCACTCTTTGTCTTCCATTGCGCTCGCACTAGATAGATATTAGTCTGTTGTGTAGCAGTCAAAAGTCTTATCAAGAAACATCTGTATTGTTGTGCACTGTGATTATATGCATGGGAGTATGGATGTATTTCTCGCTCGCCAAATGCTCAAACGGTCAGATCGATTTCACTTGCTGAGAAGGATTATTATTTGCTGCACTGTGTGAATATGCTAGCTTGGTTCATGAAGTGTAGCATTTTCCAAGATGTAAATTATGATACATTCTGCTACTATGTTATATTTATGGCTGCACGTGATGAATTTGAGTTGGATGGTGTCTTTGTCTTGCTTGTGGATGTCTTTGACGCCATTGATCATTTTGGTAGATGCTATGGATATTCTGATGTCTACTCGCACATTACCGCTGAGATTATATAGGGTCTGGTGGACAGAGGATCATAGTAGTTTCTTTAGATTGCTCGCGATTGTTCATAGTGTTGCTGGGAAGGTATATTATGCTGCACTGTGATTTATTGCTGGAGGTATATTGTGCTGCACTGTGATTTATTGCTGGGAGGTATATGTGGTATTTGTGCTGCACTGCTGATTTATTGCTGGGAGTATATGTGCTGCACTGTGATTTATTGCTGGGAGGTATATTATGCTGCACTGTGATTTATTGCTGGGAGTGTATAATTTTGCTGTGCACTGCATTTATTGCTGGGAGGTATATTGTGCTGCACTGTGATTTATTGCTGGGAGGTATATTGTGCTGCACTGTGATTTATTTCTGGGAGATATGTTGTGGTGCATGGCGATATTTATTTTGGCGCTAATAGGAGGTATTTTGTGCTGCACCATGATGTTTATTGCTGGGGTCGTATTTTGTGCTGCATTGTGGTCAATGCCCATCACAGACCATGTGATCAGGTTTTTTTATGTTCCATTTTATTTTCATACTTGTTGTGATGTGGGGTATAACCAAATAAAGAAAAATTTGCTGCAGCATGCATTGTGCACCACTATCTTTCCATGATAGAAGGGAGATATTGTACATGAGCTGGTGGGGCTTGTGTACCAGGACTGCTTTTTAATTCCTGTCCCGGATGCAACGGGGAGCCGGCATCCTCGTATCCCTAGCAACCCAGGGAAGGGGAGGACCCAGTGACGCACGCTTCACAAGCGTGTCCAGCGTCTTTCCATCCCCTGGACCAGTGATTTTCAACCAGTGTGCCCCAGCTGTTGCAAAAACTACAACTCCCACCATGCCCTTCTGTAGGCTGATAGCTGTAGGCTGCCTGGGCATGATGGGAGTTGTAGTTTTGCAACAGCTGGAGGCACACTGGTTGAAAATCACTGCCCTGGACTACAAGCAGCAGGGGAGATGAGCGCCGACGCCCATGAGTCGGCGCTCAGGTGTATTGAGGTTTCTGATTTGGGTCACATGACGCTGGCCAAGTCACGTGACCCATCTGCTGGGCATATTTAAACAGGCAGCCTGCTGGCCACAGGTTGCCTGTGATTATTCTTATTTCCAGTGCTTTCGGTTTGTGATCATCTGTGACTATTGTACTTGACCTCGGCTTGTGTTTTTGACTATGTCCCCGTCTCATCCCTTTGTACTTCGCTACCTCTCGGTTTTGACCTCTGATTGTTCATTTGACTTCGTTCCTGCTCGCTCCCTTGGCTTTTGACGTGACTTCCTGGTTTGGCCTTGGCTTGGTGACTTCCGGATATTGTGTGTGTGTGTGTTCCGTCATTTGTTTATTGTGTTCTCCTCGTTGTTCCCCTCCCTGTACGCCCCAGAATGTACCTAGGCTAGGGACCGTCGTCTAGTTGTACGCCATTGCCTAGGACGGGCCGTGCAAGTGGGCAGGGTCAGAGGTGGGGTTAAGCTCAGGGTTGCACATACCCCTGAACAAGTGACAGAATGTGACACTGGATGTATGAAACACTAGCCTTAGTAAATTTCCTCCCCACGACAATGCCCAAGTTTATAAAAAAGAATTAAGATTTTTGGTGCAATTCCCTCCAACGATCTCCAACACCTTAATAAGTCTGCTCCCATATGTTTAAAGGGTGTTTTCCAATTTTAAAGATGAAAGATTGTGCCCTTTCAAGGACTATGATGATTGACGACCTACCAGAAAGCGGAATCTCTCATCCTCATCATTCGCAGGATCTCTTTCATCTCACGCCGCTCTCTCGAAACGTACAGCGACAGGAGATACATCATGGAGACAAAGCTCAGGTTTATGAAGAGCAGGAAGGAGGATCCGATGTGCAGGTGGTGCCTCCACGTGTAGACTGGAGACAACATTTTCATGACCCTGATAGAAGCCAAGTTCTTCCCTACAGAACGGTTGGTGGTCACCTGTGGATATGAAGTTAGTGGTGATATAAGTGAAGACACCACCATACACATCTGGCTATGGAGCGGCCACAGGCCATGCGTGGATTAGATACATAGCTTGAGTCCTCTGGAATAAGGAAGCCCCCTCTATGACATCCATATGCCCTAACAGAGGCTTTGTCGGTTAATTGGGTCTTCATCCAGCTGCAAAAATCATTGTCAGAAAAAGACCTACCTATGTAAGTAATTTTCAGTTTCTAGTACAAAAATACCTATTTTTATTTTTTTCCCTTCCATTTATACCCCTTTGGTGCTGATGGAAACAGGCTCTGAGCAGTATCAGTGTCCTTCCCCCTCTGGCAGCTTAAGGCCCCATTCACAGGACCATATGAATGGGGCCGCATCTATTCGTCAATATTGTGGAATAGATGCGGCCCCATTCACCTCTATGGGACCGGGCAGCCGTGACATGGAGCCAGCTCCGTGCCGCGGCTCCGCACAAAAATATAAAGCATGTCCTATACTTGTCCACAACAGCAGACAAGTATATGCATTTTGAATGGGCGCCAGCCGCAGCCATAGTATTGCAGTATATGGCCAGTTAACATCAAAAGGTACATGACAATGTGACAATAGAGTTCAGACTCTTACGTCTCTCAGAGACGCACGATAGACTCATGTGCACAGCTTTGTTAAGGTTCAGTAGAATGAATTTAACTGACGTGCTGATAACTTGACACGCACGCTCTGCTTCTTCACCTACTTATCGAGAGAGCAGCCACGATTAATATTTCTAATGGTGTCGCTCAACACGAAGCAAACCAGTTGTGTTTCGGTATCCTTGAGGACAATGAGAGCACCTTTAGCATTGATTATGCAACCACTACACTCTACTTAACATCCACCACAGTGCTCTTAGTAGGGTGGACATGCTGCACATACTCTAGTGATGGCGCATGTTTATAGTCATAGCTTTATTTATTACTGTAAAGTAAATACAGTATAACATTGTGGCCTGTCCCCAGGCTTCGCGCAAGATCGTTAGTATTCAAGTCCAACTGTAGAAATAGGTTGTAGGGTGCGCTTCAGACTATTTAGGATTCGGTGTTATATGGACGAACCTGCCGCACAGGACCTATAAGTCAGTAACAGAGTCATACAATACCTTAGCATAGCATGTACATATGTCCCACTGGTGTGCTGTTGATACCATCATATCGATCACTGGGCCAAGTAAGATATATGTGGAGACAGATCCATGACTATACAATAGATGCCAACTTTTTTCATGCTGCTCTCTCGCTGATAGCATACCAACAATAGAGTGTTCTCTCAGTGCATCTTTTGCTCGATAGGTGCTTGCATCCTTCCCCTGTGATTGTGGCTTATGGAGTGTATTGCTCTCGTTTACGCTAGATTTTAATTACTATAGGTTCATGGCTAATTATTGTGGGATCTACCTTGTAGTGTTATCAACAGCTATTTTTTGCACCGTTATGAGAACGCTCGTTCTTTGCGTCACATAGCATGTTTTCTGACTATGGGGGGTTCGCAAATATTATTAAGAGCACTGACTCAGGCATCACGCGGTGTATTGCATCACTGTGTTTGGCTGTTTCTGTTCATTTATTATTATATCCTTTCATTATGGATTTATTAGTCCAAAGTCATGGAAAAATATTGTCGCCGGTGACAAATATTGATGTTTGTTCTCTTGTCGTGTCGCTCGATTGCCTCTTCTCATCGGTGACGTTCGCGACTGGAAAAGAAAAATTTGTACTGTGAGCTTTAACTCCCAATTTTTTTAAAAGTTTTTGTCATGATGGGCCTGCGTGTGTAATAACAATAATCAACTTCCGCTACTTCAACCTTTGGTGCGCGTCTCTCATTGAAACTTGTTTCACCTCTTTTTTTTTAATATTGAGAACCCAATTTTCTAAATTGATTTACTGTAACTTGAAACTTATAGTAGTCGTCTACAAGTGTTATTGATTATAGATCAACTATGTGGTGGAAGATCTGTTCGCACATAGATATTATAAAGATAGTATTTTATTGTCTAAGAACTCATTTCTTGGTGGCGCTTTTTTTTTTTCTTTTATATCTATGCTCATTAGTTAATATTAAGACATCTGGGCTGACGCTCATTTCTAATAAGCTCAGAGTAATTGAAACATCTTCTCAGATGGTGGCGAACAATTTAATAACTATGCAAGAAGAGATAATAACTGAGAGTGATGCTTGCTCATATCATATCTCCGCTCAAAATCGGTGAACCATTGACCAAATGTGTGTGTGACAGCCTGTTAAATTATACTATAAACATAGCTCAGTATGCTAAGACACCGAGAAGTGAGGCTCAATGTGTTTGCTTATTATTCTCATTATTAGTCATGCTCTGAACACCAGGTGGCGCTTAAATTAACTATGCCAAGTAATAAATACACTGTCGGTGATGCCATACTTATATTAAGGTCGATTGATAACCCATTGAGTCACTAATAAACTGGCAACTAACTAGAACAGATGATTAACCTATAGACGAGAGCATCAGATCCTAGAAGCTCTGGTGGCAAATGCCAGGTGACGTCTCACTGCATCCTAATATCTGCTAGTGAATCGCAGACTGTTCCTCTCTCAGTAGACATAGACCTCGAAGGAGTCCAGAGCGCTGAGTTCATTGAACTATGACAAGTAAATAAGTCCGTGACGGTGATCTGCTCCGGTACGATTCATGCTATATAAATGCTCTCTGTCTCAAGTTGATTCAGGATTCACGATGGAGGGTGCAGATAGTCTGCTTCAGGATCAGCATTCAAGGAGCATCATGAATCAGGTGAAGTTGTGTTAGGACTACATACAGTGATGCTGAAATATTCACACATGCTGTGTCGAGGCTCTGTCCTACGTAATCTATGCTCTCATATGAATGAATGATATGCACACTCATTGCGTGCAGCCTCGTCGTTGGAAATTTTTTCATCATAGGTAAAGCTAGCCAAGTAGCAATATAGAAAGCAGACTCTAGATGAATGTCAGTCTTAGTAAGGGAATGAGACGTGAGCGGGAAAAACCATAAACCGCTCCTTACTGATCGCACGCATGATACAATGAACCAAATCAGTGAGTCGGTCTGGCCTATTTGTGGATTTACTGACTACAGTAGGATAAGGCACAACCGTGGTGCCGTGAAGGCTGTGCTCCATCATAGTCTGGTATAAGAGTCATATGAAGCAACCATCTCGGGGGATTCGTGCAAGTGCTTCCATAGCCCACAATTTGTGGCAATGTAGGAGGACCATAGTTCTGTGGATCTTGGCAGACCCATTGTATAGGGATAAAATAATCGTACCGTTGCAAGATGAGGCTAGAGATGTAGAGGTGGAACGCGCAACTTTCTAGACTGACATTCCTACAATGATTCACGTCTTGGTAATGGTATTCTATTAATCGGAGAATGTGGTTATGGCCCGCGATTATTCATTAATTTGATACTATGCTAGTTAAATACTTAAGAACAATCTGCTTCCTGTGCCGGCAAAGCCACATTTGCTATGTATTAAGTCAGTTGTGCACAATCCAACGGTCCTGACAGCAAGACCTTCACGACTGATACTACATTGTTCAGTAGTATCTACCATATACCATTGCTGCCTCCATAAGAACCTTGAGCGGTGAACCTTCTCCTACCAATGTGACAGTGTCATTAGAGGTGAGAATTTGATATACTCATGAGTTAGATTGCTCGCTCCATATGGTACATTCTACCTCATGTGTGGTAAATAATCATTTCGAGCATAGGGTCTGATCGCTTCTGTCATCTCTCATACGATTCATAAAACAAAGTTGTGTGTACAGCACGTATCTACAGAGCATTAGAAGCTGCCATAATACCAACTCATATGCATTTTGAAAGTAACATCTGCGTGAGGAAGTATATGTAGTATAATCCATACATCGCCTAAGTAATATTTACACTACTTTGGTGTACCGCTCGGATTCCCACACTCCATTGTTCTTTGAGTCTGTATAGTCATGTGTAAACTCGTTTGCAGCTATTGATATAGTGACTATTTGTGGCAAAGACGTGATCATATAACACACGTTGAATAGAGTACGTAGTACGCCATTATATAGGTGATATATATGTTCATAGTTGAACACCGAATTAGTAACCGTGTGGCGCTTTTTCATGTATCTTTATAGTATTTTTTACAAAGTGACCAAGTAAATAGATAGAGATATACCGTACACAATCTGGGAGTGACTCGCCATAGCTATATAGTAGATACTCTATAATATGCAAACTACCACCTATTTGTGTTGCCGCAGGGTGAAAACAGAATAGCATTATATTTTACGATATCGCAATTGATAATGACCAATCTGAGTGATTTGACCTACTATGCTGAAGCTTTATAGTGCATTGTCCGGATTTTTGTTTATAGCTTACCTTTCCTTCAAATGGTGGCTCGCTCTAATTACATATGCATATGTAACGAGGGTAATCTCCACAACCTGCCGCGACATCGGTCGTGATAAGACGCTGCTATTTGGTTTGATGAGACGTCACCAACACCGCTCCATATTGTATGACATGCGGCAAAGTAGATTTCTAAGTAGGCATCTCTTAGGGACTCTAGTTATGTCTACAACGATATATCTCACTCAAACACTTGCTTCTAAGGTGTGAGCTCCAAAGTATAGGTTTTACCTATAAGTGCTCACTATTTGAACACAGTGGCGCATGAATAGGGGAAAACAGTAGCTGCCATTTTCTATTTAAAGTTTAGTACAATAGTGAGGGAAACAGAGGAGGTAACATAGAATATGGCAGATCATATGACCCCGGTGTGCTCTGGCTGGCAGACTTGCCCAAAATGCTTTGCAGTCAGCCAATCAGGAGGGATTATACTGTCTTGTCTATAAGGTTCTATGCTAGCTAGCTCTGAAGCACAAACATCATTCTTAGTGCTGATATGCTGCTGATTTCACTCTTTGCACTGGAAAGGCTTAAATCTGCTATAAAAATCCATGGTATAAATTGACATGCTGCAGATTTAAAATCTGCATCACAGGTCAGATTCTGCGTCATGTGTGAATGAGATTTGCTAAAAACTCATTCACTTTGCTTGTACAGTGCAATGTTACAGATCTGCAGCACGAAAACCTGCAATGGAAAATCCAGCTATTTAGTTACATGTGGATATAACTGAAAATTTTGTTTGAGTTCTTTGTCTTCACCAAAATTCATAAAAATTGTCTTGTCTTTCCAAAAATCCATTCTTTCCTGAGTGCCTGCATATATCTATTCATCACCATCTGAAAGCATTACTTTACAAGTTTTTTTTCTAAAACAATTATTAAAATTCTGATTGATTTTCATGTCTTCACCAAAATTATTTAAAACTGTCTTCTCTTCTAAAATCTGTTGAAAATTCTCTTCATGTTCCTTGTCTTCACTAAAATTGTTTAACATTGTCTAGTATTTTAAAAAAATCAATTTGGTACAGCGTACTTATATATACCAAACCATTGGCATCCCCAAGCTTTAATTTACAAGTTTTTTTTCCCAAAAAAGAAAATTCTTTGTTTTCTTTTCTTCACCAACATTTTTTAAACTTGTTGTCTTAAAAAAAATGATGAACATTGTCTTTAAGTTCCTTGTCTTTACCCAAATTGTTTAACATTGTCTAGTCTTCCCAAAAATCCATTTTGTCTAGTGTGCTTGCATATTTCACACTGTCTCACTCACTGTCTGTAAGCTCTACATTGTCCTTTTTTTTTTTTCTCAAAAAAATTGACTTGTCTTTCATTATTTCTCAGAAAAGCCACCCCTGTCTTGTACTTTCACAGGGACATGTGGAACAGTTGTTACGGACAGGGACAGAACTTGTCTTTTACAACCCAATAGGTCAATATCTTGTGCAGCAGCGACACTGCTCTGTGCAGTGTCATCATGATCTCTGAACTGATGACACTGGGTGAGACAGGCCACACAACATTTCAGTGGTTAATTTGCACAAAGTAGCAAATTTCCCACTTATGTCTCCCTACCAACTACAGCTGGGCAAAATGACCAGCGAAAGTGGCAAGACAATGCAAGAAAAATTGTGGCTGCACTGCTTTCTCTCCAGGCATATACCAGGCATATAACATGTAATATAACAAATAACAGTTACATAGCAGAACACTTAATGCACAGTGTAAGAAGACCTGGAATAAATAAATAGATGACATTATAGTTATCCCATTAGAGACAGTAGCAGGGTGTAGAAATGGTAAAACCACTCTGGGGTATTACACATGGGCTAGGGACAGTGTTGCTGCAGTAATCCAGCAGCCATGTTTGATCCATCCACCATGTTTGGCATCTGGTTTTAACCCTAATGCCCCTTTCACACGAGCGGGAGACTCGCATGTCTCCCGCAACGCATCTACAGGGCTGGACTCCGGCACTGACTGGGATCGCATATAATGCTATGCGATCCCTGTCAGTGCCGAGTCCAGCCCTGTAGATGCTTTTGCGGGAGACATGCGAGTCTCCCGCTCGTGTGAAAGGGGCATAATAATTTTAAATGTGAAATACCATTAGTAGGGATGAGCGAATCGAGTTCTGGAAATGGTTTTTTACAGTAAAAATCAATTTTTTAAGTTACTACGCGAAGTCTCGCGAGACTTCACGAAGTAAATAACTTCGGCTCATCGGAGCCAATACATTTGAATACTGTACGACGCTCCTGTACAGTATTAGAACAAAGTTTTTTGCGAATCGACTTTGGATATTTCATCCGAAGTCGATTCGCTCATCCCTAACCATTAGGTTAAAGCTAGGGAGGGATCCGCAACCTTATAGAGGGGTCCAGATTGGATTATGGTCATCCCTGTTGTGGATCCCTCAATTTTATTGCTTTTTAGGAAGGTTTTCCCATCTCGAAGCTGTGTACCATCTCTGGTACCATCACACAGGAGGACGGGCTGCTGCATACATGCCCTGACCTCCCGGATCTCCACCTAGGGGAGCAGGAGCACATCCGGATGACCATACCACTTTTCTGGCTTAAAAAAAACGCAAACGCCAGTTTGTGACTTTTTAAACATCATTGTGAAACTTTTGTCACAAGTGGGGTGCCTACACTGTTCTTGCCACTATCTGAAAAATAGGCATGGGGGCACAGAAATGAGCCAGGCACTCTCATCATCATTTATAGCCTAAATGAAGACAGAAATCTACAGCGGCTCTGGACTGCCAGAGGATGCACCTAATATATGACAAGTAGATATGAGTAAAGTTTTCAAAAATTTTATTCAGGTGCTTCGTCGAATTTCTCCAAGAAATTTGGTTTGATACTAATTAATTTGCCACGAAGTGCATTAAATCAGGTCGATCCCGGCCTACAGTTAAACATGTGGGAGAGTGTACATCAGTCTGCATTGCACCAACATGCATAGCGAATCCTTTCTGGTAGCGAAACAGTTACGGTGCATCAGAATGACGTGAGCTCAGAGGGTCCCCCCTGTTGGACTATCGAAGATGGGCGAAGGTGCATGTAGACAGTGACCAACTGACTACAAAGGATGTCTTGATAGTAGTTGAGCCTTTCATCCCTCTCAGAATGTGTAAAAAAGGCCCCCGTTTTGGACCGGTAGCAAGGGTCTAACATCTAACATCGTGGAGAGCCAGTAGTCATCCCTCTGTCGAATGATAATGCATCTGTCACTACACAAGCAACTCAGCATGCATCTGACCATTTGCGCAAGGGACATGGAGGGACTTCCTGCCTCCATTTCCACTGTATACTCCCACAGACTATTAAGGTAATCTGCGTCATCTTCATTGTCGCCCTCCAGCTCTTCATGATCTTCCTGCTTCTCCTGCTCCTCTCCTGTCACTTGGGCAGATAAACCACTTAGTTCTGTAAAGAATTCCTGGGCATTTAAGTCCTCATCCTCCTCCTGTACCAGTTCAACCGCCACAGGGCTCAGGTGGCCATAAGATGTAGGCGTCACGTCTTCTATCCCCTCGCCAGTCAGATTTATCAGCATCCCCTCCAGGACATGAAGGAGTGGAATGACATCATTTATCCTGTGGTCCTGGTGACTGACAAATAAATTGATCCCCTCAAAGGGCCTGAGCAAACAGCAGGTGTCACGCATGAGCTTTCACTGTCTAACATCGAAGTTACACTGTGCAGAAATCCTGTCTGTCTGCATCATTAAGAAATTGATTACGGGTTTCCTCTGCCCATACCGTCAGTCCAACATATAGAGCATGGAGTTCCAACATGTGGAAATGTTGCATATGAGGCAATGTAGGGAAACACCATTCTGCCTTTGCAGGTCAAGTAGGGCATATTTTGCACAGTAAGAGTGGCTGAAGTGCATGCACAGTTTTCTTGACACATTGAAGATGTTTTGCAGTAGCGTGGAAGACTTTAGGAACCGGGTGACAACCAAGTTGAAAATGTGCGCCATGCAAGGTGCATGGGTCAGCCATCCCTGATGCAGCGCAGACTGAATGTTCTTCCCATTATCGGTGACCATGGTTCCTATCTCCAGTTGGCGAGGAGACAGCCAGGATTCAACTTCTTAATTGATGATATGGAGCATTTCCTCTCTGGTGTGACTTAGTTCATCCAGGCTGATCAGGTGCAGAACTGTGTGACAACGCTGTGCTTTGCATAGGTTGTGTGCTGGAGGACCACTCTGAACTGTGCCTATAGCGGAGGCTGAGGACAAGGTGGATGATGAGGAGGCAAAGGAGGACATTAGCACAGAAATCCCATGATTACAATGCAGAGGCGGTATTGCCATCACCTGGCCAAGCTGCTGCTGTGCCTGGACCAGAACCACATTACCCAGTGGGCTATAAAGGACATATATTGTCCTTGGCCATAGTTATAGCTCCACATGTCAGGGCTGGCATGAACTATACCAGACACCGACAGGCTCAAGGACTGGCCCACCTTCTACCCAGCGTACAGCTTTTTTAGAGAAGTAATTAACTCTCTGAAATATTCAGATTCTACAATATGGAAAGGGAGGGACTGTAGTAACAGCAACTTGGCCAGGTGCATGTTCAGCTTCTGTGCCATTTGATGAGTGCATGCGTACTGTGGTCTCTTTGCCATCGCCTCACTGATTGATTGCTGGCAAAACACGTAACAAGGAGTAATAGTAGGAGGAGTATCAGGAGTAATAGACTAAGGGAAGAAACAACAGCTTTGTTCTGTTGAGGTTGAGGAGTCCTGACTGCTAAAGAAGGGGTGAGGGTGGCTGGGAGATGCAGCAGTTGTTGTGTCAGGTTGTACCACTACATTAGTGACATGTTTTTCACAGGCCACTTTATTGTGACACTCTATGTGTTGACCCAGATCCATGGTGCCATTCATTACCACTCTGACCGTACTTCATTTTCTGCCCTCATATCCTGCATACCGCCGCGCTAATGTCCTCCAGTGACTTGATAAAAACTCCCACACTGCCAGCACGGCACACTGCCACCATGCTGCTATCTCACGGGCTTGCTGTCATCCTCACCCCTTAATGATGATGATGCCCCCTCTTTACCTAGCTCCCAGGGATCAGCTACATCATCATCCACTACTGCCTGATCTTCACTGATGTCACCATCACCAGTTTCATGGCCACATCCCTGACAGCTCTCAACACTAGCAATGATAACAGTTGTATGCTTAAGGGAGGACGCAACGGACCTCTCCTCCAAGTCTGTGCTGGCCTGTAGCTGCTGACTGTCCTCACTGAAAAGTGGGGCAGAGCTGGCAGCATGCATTAGTTCGCAAGAAAAGGGATCAGCAAAAGAAAGAGTCAGTTGCAGGACAGGTGAGGGCGCTGAGGTTGTTCCTGGGCCATGCCAACTAAGTGTGATGTCAGAGGAACCCACCGATTTCTGGCTGAGTGTGTCTGGCATCAGTTAAGATGCTGTTAAAAAGCGAGTCAACCATTCCATTACAGCTGGATAGATAGTCAAAACACAACCGCTATGGCAGTGGCAGCTCTGACCTGCTGCTGCAGCTGTTGCTACAACCACCCCTTCTTATGCTGCTACTTGTACTGGCTACAGCAACATTTTTGCCACTGCCTGTTCACTTTGAGGACCAAGGTCTGTTGGCCATAGTGTACAATAACTGAATCAGTAATGTAGCTAATTATGTAATGAAGTATAAATGGCGCAGCAGGTGAACTAGATAAAAGTGCCTATATATTAGACCACCTGTTAATGCTGAGTCTGATGCACAGTAAGTATATGTATAACAGAACAGATTAAGTATAAATGGCGCAGCAGGTGAACTAGATAAAAGCACCTCTATATTAGACCATCTGTTGACACTGAGCCTAATGCACAGTAATTCTATGTATAACGGAACAGATTAGCTATAAATGGTGCAGGTAAACTAGATAAACGTACCTATATATTAGACCACCTGTTGATGCTGAGTATGATGCACAGTAAAGTCTATGTATAATAGAACAGATTTAGCATAAATGGTGCAGCAGGTAACATAGTAAGATAGTTTAAAAGGCTGAAAAAGACATCTGTTCATCCAGTTCAGCCTGTTAATGTGAAAGTTGATCCAGAGGAAGGCAAAAAGACCCCTTTTAGGTAGAAGCCAATTTTGCTCTCTCCAATCAGGAAATCAGAATAACTCCCTGGATCAACAACCCATCTCTAGTAAGTATAACCTGTAATATTATTACACTCCAGAAATTTAGTGAATTCAGCATCACCACCTCCTCAGGCAGAGAGTTGCATAGTCTTACTGTAAAGAATCCTCTTCTATGTTTGTCCTGAGGATAAATAGATGATGGGAGAGATCTCTGTACTAACCCCTGATATATTTATACATAGTTAAATAGTTAGATCTCCCCTTAGTTGTCTTTTTTATAAAGTGAATACTAGAGATGAGCGAATCTATTCTCCGCTTTGTAGATTCATATTGAATCTTGGAAATTTTCTTCTCCGAAGCGAATCCGAATTTTGTCAGATTCGCTTTGTATCATTCGTAAATGTACGCAAAAATTTGACCGCTAACTATACGTAAGATACGTATGAAACGTAAGCAAATTTACGCATTCTGCGTATGGCCGAAAAATGACGTTCCGCCCTCGCAAGAGCGGGAAAGTGTAAATACGCCCCCCTCAGAACTGGAAAAAAACAATAGTATGCTAAGGATTCGTACGCACTTTTGTACGCTAATGCGTACGTGTTCACATAAGTTGCGTACCTTTAACAAGTGTACGTTCGTTATAAGCGTGCAAATGTTCGCAAAACACCACATAACGTATAATTTGGACGCAGCTTCGTCGAATAGATTCGTATTCGTTCGAATCTTGTGAAAACTTCAACGAATATTCGTCGAAGCAAATTTTGGATGATTCGCTCATGTCTAGTGAATACCCCTAATTTTGATAATCTTTCGCGGCACTGTAGTCCACCCATTCCAGTTATTACTTTAGTTGCCCTTCTCTGAACCCTCTCCAGCTCTGCTATGTCTGCCTTGCTCACATGAGCCCAGAACTGTACACAGTACTCTATGTGTGGTCTGACGAGTGATTTGTAAAGTGGCAGGACTATGTTATTTTAACGGGTATGTATGCCCCTTTTGATGCAAAACATTATCTTATTGGCTTTGACAGCAGCTGCCTGACAGTTTTTACAGCTTAGTTTGCTGTTCACTAAAATTTCTAAGTCTATAACCATGTCAGTGTTACCGAGTGTTTTACCATTTCATATGTATTGGTGACGTATTTTTCCTTCCCAAGTGCATATCCTTACACTTGTCCATGTCAAATCTCATCTATGACTTCTCTGCCCAAGCCTCCAATCTATCCAGATCCCTCTGTAGCAGTATACTGTCCTCTTAATTACTTTACATAGTTTAATTTCATCTGCAAAAATGTATATTTTACTGTGCAAGCCTTCTACAAGATCACTAATAAAAATATTGAAGAGAGTAGGGCTCAAATGACCCAATCTGAGTGTGTACCATTAATAACCACCATCTGTTTATCTATGACTGAGCCAGTTACTTACAGACATTTTCTCCCAGTCCAAGAATTTTCATTTTATATGCTAACCTTTTATGTGGTACAGTGTCAAATGCTTTGGAGAGGTGAAATATATACGACATCTATTTATTCACCACGGTAAAGTCTAGAACTTACCTCCTCATAGAAAATTTAGACTAGCAACTCATGTTCACAGGTGCATATCCATAAAGCAAGCATACAGAAAATCAATAAAAATATGGCTACACAACATTTCACATGCAAACAATAAAACTAAGGAATGGGGATCATTCTAAATTAAAGTGGTATTATACCTACTAGAAATGAAAATGTGAAAAAATAGAAGCTCTTTGCACACATTTTTGATCAAACGTGTGTCGGGCCCATCTACCAGGCGTCAAGGTGGCTTCCGCAGATGGGTACCTAACACTAACAGGCGGCCTCTCTTGGACTTACCTAAGCCTACAATATTCAGGGAGGTGTAGGAACCAGCTACATTTATACTCTGCTCAGGAGCCCCAGGTAGATGGGCGTTGCTCAGTCTAAAAGAGGCCACTACCCTCAATATATACTACAAGAAAATTTAGACTAGCAACTCATGTTCACAGGTGCATATCCATAAAGCAAGCATACAGAAAATCAATAAAAATATGGCTGCACAACATTTCACATGCAAATAATAAACCTAAGGAATGGGGATCATTCTAAATTGAAGTGGTATTATACCTACTAGAAATGAAAATTTGAAAAAATAGAAGCTCTTTGCACACATTTTTGATCAAACGTGTGTCGGGCCCATCTACCAGGCGTCAAGGTGGCTTCCGCAGATGGGTACCTAACACTAACAGACTGCCTCTCTTGGACTTACCTAAGCCTACAATATTCAGGGCGGTGTAGGAACCAGCTACATTTATACTCTGCTCAGAAGCCCCAGGTAGATGGGCGTTGCTCAGTCTAAAAGAGGCCACTACCCTCAATATATACTACAAGAAAATTTAGACTAGCAATTCATGTTCACAGGTGCATATCCATAAAGCAAGCATACAGAAAAATAATAAAAATATGGCTGCACAACATTTCACATGCAAACAATAAAACTAAGGAATGGGGATCATTCTAAATTAAAGTGGTATTATACCTACTAGAAATGAAAATTTGAAAAAATAGAAGCTCTTTGCGCACATTTTAGATCAAACGTGTGTCGGGCCCATCTACCAGGCGTCAAGGTGGCTACCGCAGATGGGTGCCTAACACTAACAGACAGCCTCTCTTGGACTTACCTAAGCCTACAATATTCAGGGCGGTGTAGGAACCAGCTACATTTATACTCTGCTCAGAAGCCCCAGGTAGATGGGCGTTGCTCAGTCTAAAAGAGGCCGCTACCCTCAATATATACTACTAGAAAATTTAGACTAGCAATTCATGTTCACAAGTGCATATCCATAAAGCAAGCATACAGAAAAATAATAAAAATATGGCTGCACAACATTTTACATGCAAACAATAAAACTAAGGAATGGGGATCATTCTAAATTAAAGTGGTATTATACCTACTAGAAATGAAAATTTGAAAAAAATAGAAGTTCTTTGCGCACATTTTTGATCAAACATGTGTCGGGCCCATCTACCAGGCGTCAAGGTGGCTTCCGCAGATGGGTACCTAACACTAACAGACTGCCTCTCTTGGACTTACCTAAGCCTACAATATTCAGGGCGGTGTAGGAACCAGCTACATTTATACTCTAATCAGAAGCCCCAGGTAGATGGGCGTTGCTCAGTCTAAAAGAGGCCGCTACCCTCAATATATACTACAAGAAAATTTAGACTAGCAACTCATGTTCAAAGGTGCATATCCATAAAGCAAGCATACAGAAAATCAATAAAAATATGGCTGCACAACATTTCACATGCAAATAATAAAACTAAGGAATAGGGATCATTCTAAATTAAAGTGGTATTATACCTACTAGAAATGAAAATTTGAAAAAATAGAAGCTCTTTGCACATATTTTTTATCAAACGTGTGTCGGGCCCATCTACCAGGCGTCAAGGTGGCTTCCGCAGATGGGTACCTAACACTAACAGACTGCCTCTCTTGGACTTACCTAAGCCTACAATACTCAGGGCGGTGTAGGGACCAGCTACATTTATACTCTGCTCAGAAGCCCCAGGTAGATGGGAGTTGCTCAGTCTAAAAGAGGCCGCTACCCTCAATATATACTACAAGAAAATTTAGACTAGCAATTCATATTCACAGGTGCATATCCATAAAGCAAGCATACAGAAAAATAATAAAAATATGGCTGCACAACATTTCACATGCAAACAATAAAACTAAGGAATAGGGATCATTCTAAATTAAAGTGGTATTATACCTACTAGAAATGAAAATTTGAAATAATAGAAGCTCTTTGCGCACATTTTTGATCAAACGTGTGTCAGGCCCATCTACCAGGAGTCAAGGTGGCTTCCGCAGATGGGTACCTAACACTAACAGACCGCCTCTCTTGGACTTACCTAAGCCTACAATATTCAGGGCGGTGTAGGAAACAGCTACATTTATACTCTAATCAGAAGCCCCAGGTAGATGGGCGTTGCTCAGTCTAAAAGAGGCCACTACCCTCAATATATACTACAAGAAAATTTAGACTAGCAATTCATGTTCACAGGTGCATATCCATAAAGCAAGCATACAGAAAAATAATAAAAATATGGCTGCACAACATTTCACATGCAAACAATAAAACTAAGGAATAGGGATCATTCTAAATTAAAGTGGTATTATACCTACTAGAAATGAAAATTTGAAATAATAGAAGCTCTTTGCGCACATTTTTGATCAAACGTGTGTCAGGCCCATCTACCAGGAGTCAAGGTGGCTTCCGCAGATGGGTACCTAACACTAACAGACCGCCTCTCTTGGACTTACCTAAGCCTACAATATTCAGGGCGGTGTAGGAAACAGCTACATTTATACTCTAATCAGAAGCCCCAGGTAGATGGGCGTTGCTCAGTCTAAAAGAGGCCACTACCCTCAATATATACTACAAGAAAATTTAGACTAGCAATTCATGTTCACAGGTGCATATCCATAAAGCAAGCATACAGAAAAATAATAAAAATATGGCTGCACAACATTTCACATGCAAACAATAAAACTAAGGAATGGGGATCATTCTAAATTAAAGTGGTATTATACCTACTAGAAATGAAAATGTGAAAAAATAGAAGCTCTTTGCGCACATTTTAGATCAAACGTGTGTCGGGCCCATCTACCAGGCGTCAAGGTGGCTTCCGCAGATGGGTACCTAACACTAACAGACCGCCTCTCTTGGACTTACCTAAGCCTACAATATTCAGGGCGGTGTAGGAAACAGCTACATTTATACTCTAATCAGAAGCCCCAGGTAGATGGGCGTTGCTCAGTCTAAAAGAGGCCACTACCCTCAATATATACTACAAGAAAATTTAGACTAGCAATTCATGTTCACAGGTGCATATCCATAAAGCAAGCATACAGAAAAATAATAAAAATATGGCTGCACAACATTTCACATGCAAACAATAAAACTAAGGAATGGGGATCATTCTAAATTAAAGTGGTATTATACCTACTAGAAATGAAAATGTGAAAAAATAGAAGCTCTTTGCGCACATTTTAGATCAAACGTGTGTCGGGCCCATCTACCAGGCGTCAAGGTGGCTTCCGCAGATGGGTACCTAACACTAACAGACTGCCTCTCTTGGACTTACCTAAGCCTACAATACTCAGGGCGGTGTAGGGACCAGCTACATTTATACTCTGCTCAGAAGCCCCAGGTAGATGGGCGTTGCTCAGTCTAAAAGAGGTCGCTACCCTCAATATATACTACAAGAAAATTTAGACTAGCAATTCATGTTCACAGGTGCATATCCATAAAGCAAGCATACAGAAAAATAATAAAAATATGGCTGCATAGCATTTCACATGCAAACAATAAAACTAAGGAATAGGGATCATTCTAAATTAAAGTGGCATTATACCTACTAGAAATGAAAATTTAAAAAAATAGAAGCTCTTTGCGCACATTTTTGATCAAACGTGTGTTGGGCCCATCTACCAGGCGACACACGTTTGATCAAAAATGTGCGTAGGGAGTTCTGTCCTCAGCTGTAAATCTTTTTATTTGTGAGCGTATACCAGTGCAGACATTGCAATTGACTGTTTGAATACCATCTGTATTACATATATTGTGTGGTAATAGCACCATCTACTGGTGGTTTACTGTATTTCTTCTAGCCTGAAGTTACTATGCATTGTGGGAAGCTCCTAGGGCATTGTGAGAAGTTCCTGGTGCATTATGGTCCTGTTCCTGTTTAGTAGCAGCAGCCATCTTATGTCTGTGTGAGGAGCCACACTCTCAATTGTTTTCTGCTCCATGTTCAGTGTCTACAGCCTGTTTCAAGCATAGTCGATAAGCTCACCATCCATGTATCATTATACTGTTATTCATTATATGATTGCTGCATTATATAGCTCATTATCAGCTTGCGTTATTACCTCATGTTACTGTATGAATAGCAGGTTACCTGTATCCTATGCACTGTACAGTTGATATATATTCTGAAATACTACTGTTATTTTATCCTGTAGTTTCACCTTTCCTGTCACAATCTACTACCAATAAAAGAGAAGGTTACAGCTTCACAGCCTTTTTCTTATGAAGACAGGGGGTTTAGCTACATGTCACATTATATGCCATGCTAACGTGTATGAGGACAGTATAGTTGCAAATTAGATTTTTCCTAAACTTCACATTAGGGCCAGTTTTAGAGAAAGTGTGGCCCTGGGCAAAATTGAAAGTGGGGCCCTAAATCCTGAAATATTGGACCAGAAGTCCAATAGGATTTTGTAGGCACAAACAGCGGTTACAACCACCGCACTGATTGTAGACTGCCATATTATATCTCTTTAGCCTTTCCACTGTCAGCTGCTGATCCTGTAGCCTCTTTGGGTTTGTTCACACAGAGTATTTTCTGTGCCTAAAAAAATCTAATGTAGAATCCGCATCAGGTTTTTTTGGATGTATTTTTTTTCTGATGCCTTTTATATAACACTTTTTGATGCAGTTTTGCTGTTAATTGTCATTAATGCTCATTTTCAAAGGGAATTCTGGACATAGAACCTGCATGAGTAATGGACAGGGCACTTCTTTTTTTTCATGGTGCAGTTTAAAAAATCACAAGCAGAAAAAAAGGGTTGTCCCATCCGGGGCCTGAAATGAAGGGAGAGCACAGTGTGCATGTACAGTCATCCTCCATTATGTTATGATGAGTGGCTGATCACTGGCAATTCCACAACAATGAACTATTATGGGGGATCTGTGGATGACACATTGCTATGGGGGATCTGTGGCTGGCATAGTGTTATGGGGGATCTGTGGATGGCACTGTTATGGGGGATCTGTGGATGACACTGTTATGGGGGATCTGTGGCTGGCATAGTGTTATGGGGGATCTGTGGAGGACACTGTTATGGGGGATCTGTGGAGGACACTGTTATGGGGGATCTGTAGATGACACTGTTATGGGGATCTGAAGATGACACTGTTATGGGGGATCTGTAGATGACACCCTGTTATGGGGGATCTGTGGATGACACCCTGTTATGGGGGATCTGTGGATGACACTGTTATGGGGGATCTGTGGATGACACTGTTATGGGGGATCTGTGGATGAAAGTGTTATGGGGGATCTGTGGCTGGCACTGTTATGGGGGATCTATGGCTGGCACAGTGTTATGGGGGATCTGTGGCTGGCACAGTGTTATGGGGGATCTGTGGATGACACTGTTATGGGGGATCTGTGGATGGCACAGTGTTATTGGGATCTGTGGATGACACTGTTATGGAGGATCTGAAGATGACACACTGTTATGGGGGGATCTGCGGATGACAGTCATGGCGGATCTGTGGATGACACTGTTATGTGTGACATAGCTTTACAGATTAGCAGCCCTGGTCTGCTCCCCCCAAGTACTGAAGAAAAAGGCTCTGCTAATTTGTACCTTAGATTCTTAATCTATACTCCACCCCCACCCCCCACCCCCAATTAACAATTCAGACCACCTAAACAATGTTGTCTTCATTAGTTTAACTAGAGCTCCTTATGGCCCAGACAGCAATGTGGTAATTGAAAGAAGCGCGGCCACGTCACAAGGTGACAGGGAGGTGACAGAGGGGGCGCAGGGGACTGACAGAAGGGGCGCAGGGGAATGACAGAGGGGGCGCAGGGGACTGACAGAGAGGGTGCAGAAGGCTGACAGAGGGGGCGCAGAAGGCTGACAGAGGGGGCGCAGGGAGATGACAGAGGGGTGCAGGGAGATGACAGAATGGTGGCAAGTAGATTACAGAGGGGCGCAGGTTGCTGACAGATGGGGCACTGGGATCTCACAGAGGAGGCGCAGGGGGCTGACAGAGGGGGCGCAGGGGGCTGGCAGAGGGGGCGCGGGGAGCTGATAGAGGGTGTGCAGGGGGATGACAGAGCTCACAGAGGGGGCTGACAGAGGGGGCGCAGGGGGCTGACAGAGGGAGTGCAGGGAGATGGCAGAGGGGGCGCAGGGAGCTGACAGAGGGGGCGCAGGGGGCTGATAGAGGGCGTGCAGGGAGATGACAGAACTCACAGAGGGGGCTCAAGGGAGATCAGTGACCATCAGTACATGAGGTTAGTGCAGGGCTGTTACAATAAGAGTGGTGTGACCCAAGCAGCCCTGCACCCCCCTCTTCCACCTACACTTTCTGGATGGACTTACCTGCTGGAGAGGGAACAGGAAGGGTCCTGGGAGCCCCCTGCAGTTCAGGAGCTGAGGTCTGGGGGTCTGATGCAGTTAAAGGCCCAGTCATCCCAGCATGGTTTGGGCCTTGCAGCCTGGAGCAAAGGATGGGGGCGGAGCTATGTTAGCTCCACCCACACAGAACGTCCTGATGCCGAACTTTGGCAGCAGGATCTAATGTTGTGGAGATAAGATAGGGAGAGGGGGAGACTGTGCAAGGAGGAAGAGGGGGGGTCAGCAGCACCTTAGGAAATAAATAAAAGAACTGAATAAAAAAAAAAGACCCCTAACAGCAGGGGGCCCCTCTGGCAATTGCCCTGTTTGCCCCCCCTAATGCCGGCCCTGCTTCAGATCAATGATGACGCTTGCATCTTGTCATAAATTAGGTACAGTGCAGGGGAGATAATAGACCAGCCTAAAACACCAGTCTATGATAAATTCCCAACATAATGTTATCTATGCACTTAGCCTATATATCATGCCTAAGGGTAAATTCTCACAAGAGTGTTTGGTCTAGAAAATATGCACGTGTGACGTTCACATTTCCCGGGCCAAGCACTGTTCCTCCGACTCAAACTCACAGCATCGTTATGACATGATGCTGTGAGTTCCTGCCTAACAACTGGTATACTGTATTGTACTCACATAATACCATAGACTTGAGGTCGGGCAGGAACTCAGAGTATCAGAAGTCATTATGATGCTGTGAGTTCGGGTCAGAGGAGCAGTGTTCACTTTGGGAAATGCAGACATCACACGAAGTGCGTTTCTCTGACCAAACACACGTGTGAAATTTGCCTGAATGTGCTCATATACCTTCAATAGCTTTCAAACAAAAGTTAGGCCATAGCTGTCAAATTGAAAGTCAATGCCAGACAACTGTACTCTACTCTTCAATTTACATTAGTTTTGTTAATGTATGTATTACCTGTCAATAAAATTCATTTGACTGCATCCTATATTTTGTCAAATGTCTATGAGCCCAAGTCTCCTAGTCTGCAAGTCAAGCATGGGCAATTCCTCACAGTCCTGTATCCATATTATCAGAAAATTTAAATCTAAACAATAATCCATTAACAAAGAAATATTCTTAGATTTAGTCTATTTGTCCTTTCAACCTCTTACTACACATATTCAGTATTAATTAATAGATGTGAGAACTTATCAGTAGTATGTATTATTCATTTTAGAGTAGAGTTTTATATATATTTTGGCATAGTTTAATGTTAAGCATGAATGTCAATATATGTGTTCTGGTTTTGCAGAAGCCTAATGTAAACTTTACAATATTTTCTCCGTCTTGAACTAACATCCTTTTCCTCCTACTAACAGCCCAGTTTTACACAGAGCAAGCATAGGGGCTCTGATAAGACTGTGTTCCTGAGAGCAGTAGCTCAGTGAAGGCTGCCAACATGCAGCACAGCTTCCTTGAAAAAATAGTCCTCTTTTCTCGTTCTCCAGGCAATCTTCTCTAAGTTTTGTGCTCACCACACAGGAACAGGCCCTCACATTGTCTGCTGACCTTTCACATTTCCACAGTAGCTGGGAGGGATTGTGCGTTTTTTCCGTTCTTTGTTAAAAAGTCCCCCCACCCCTAGTTTTAAACTTCAAGATAGTTCAAAGGGGCTTCACAAAGTCATTCAGTTCTAGCACTTATAAGTTCAAGTGTATTTCTGAGTAGAAGACAGAGAGCTATGGCAGAGAAACTTTACGTTACAATGTGTTGTCTTGGACTGATGATTTTGGCTTCTTGTACTTTGGTAAGGACACATATCTACTCTGCTGGATCTTCTGCTGTAGGTTCTATATTTGAGGTTCATGGAATATCAACCTTTGCTCATGGATTGCCCGGTCAAGAAGAATCAATTGAAAATGGGAATGTTATACATCCTAAGCATGAACAGAAACCAAAGTTTACTTCATCAGATACCAGGGGGACACAGTCCCCAGAAATAGAACATTCTAAACCAAAAATAGGGTAAGTAAAACTGAAAAAGATTATGATGTGCAGTCAGATCATTATTGTATTTAATTGCTGGATTAAATGAAGATCTATATTCCATTATTAAATTATATTTCATACAACATATTATTAAAAATCCATTTAGGGGAGAAAAAAATCACTTATCAATGTTGATTGTGACATTTATTAATTGTATTTGTTTTTTAGTACTCTGGTACTATAGTGACAACCGGAAAATGGCAAACCTGCCAATCATAGTCATGATGTGACACATCACACTATCCTATATCACTCCAAATCTAGGCAAATTTGCCATTTAGGAGCAAGAGAAAACTGTGTAACTATAGGAACTGTAATGGCAGTCAATTTAATGGAAAAAACATACATAAGTCTCTGTTACTTCTGTTTTTTGGAAGAAGGGAAATGAAGATTGATATCGCCATAAAGGTTTATGCACATCATCCTTTATGTTTCGTTTTATAGTACTTCCATAAAGCATATGTTCTGGGTAGAATATCTCTGTAATACATCATGCGATGAAACAAGTAGTAGCACATGGAAGTACAGTATGGACCAATAGAAGGTTGGACAACACTGTGTCAAAAGACAGTAGAAGGCAGTTAATGGTGGAATCCTATGCCGTAAAAAAACAAATTTGTAAAGTTTTAAAAGAAGAAGACAACTCCATAACTAATTTGTTGTTTGCTATATTTTAGGTAGATTCTGCTAAATACTATATAATTGATTCTTTATTTATATTACATAAATGAACAGTTTTCTTTCTTATTACATTTATTTGGTATGTGATTATATAAGGCAAGGTTCCAAATATTACTTATAGCTTGTCAATTGCCGCCTGTCATTACTTGCCAGTGGATGCCACTCACTATCCACACTTTATCTGCATACACCTGGTATTCGAGATGAATGACTTCCATATAGTTACTTTTAAAGAATAGAAAACTGCACCATCAGTTAAAAGAGAGAAATATGATAGTTTGCTGGTTCTGAAACATTAATTTGACTATTTGTCAATGTTTTATGCAAAAAATAAAAAGCAGTATTGTGAATTACAAGAGACCAGCAATTTGATTTTGGAACTTTTTGTCATCTTCTTTAAACCATTTTCATTTTGCACTACTCTCAACAAGTCTCTGTGGATACAGGGAGGTATTCCTGTTGCTATGGTAGCTTGACACCTGTAAAAGAGTTGGTGCCCCCCATTGCCAGTCATAACAAGCTTCTCTTTCATCAATACTACCCAGTCTGTATTTCAGTTAACAAAGAAATATAGCGGCCAATTCAATAAAGCTACAAATCAGTGCATTCTTCTTGGGTCAAGGTTAGATAGATGGGAATGAGCAAACCTCGGTACAAATATCCAATCATTTGAATCAGTGCAATATTAAGTTATAGGGTTATATGGTCCAAAAGGTTATGCAATAATCTGCATTATGTTAATGTTTAATTCTTCAGAAAATTTTACTTTTCAGTGCCAATTATTTTGGCATATTTATATGATGTGAATTAGTGTCTGCTGAGCCTCTGATACCTCAATTTATCCAGACAATGGGGGAGACTAAAGGGAGAGACAGTCATACTCTCCAGTGGCATCTGTTTGAGTGACAGAAATAGTCAAGTCTTGGATGTTCCTGTTACTTCTATAACTGATGATCAGACATTCTGTTATGAAAAAATGGCTTATAATGCCTGGTAGAGTTGATCCTGCTGATCAAAATGTTACCTTTCTTGTAAAAATCAGTTATGGCACTACTAAGGAAAAAAACTTTATACTTTATGCAAATGAAGGCTTCAGTGCAAACTTAAGGAGCGGAGGTGCACTAAGGGGTTAGGTCCCACCCCTCAGGGCACTGATGCCTTTTTTTGCATAAGAATACAGGTCTTTCTTGAGAACAGTTTTTCACGAGACAGGTATCACTTTGATCAGCAGAATCAAGACATTATACCTGCGTTAATAGGGCTGATTCTGCTGACAGGGGCTGTTTAAAAGGGTTATGCTGTGATTGATGTAAAAATGAAAAACAAACATCATAGAATACATGACAATCTATAGAACCAGCCCTTTACATCATATGGAACCAGAGATCTCCCCATTCATTGCTCCAGTTGTTCTGCTAGATTTATTTCAGGCTGGCAGGTCATGGGACATGCCCTTTCTGCCATAGTTCTTTCCCTTTAACTCCCACAGCCTCTAACAGAAGATGTGGCTGGTAGCAGCTGAAGTATGGATGGAGAAATAAGGAAAACAACAAACAGCAGGTGGCGCTATACAGATACATTATATTAAAGGGAGTCTTTCACCTGATCTGAGCATCATAGACTGCTCAGATCAGGCTATAGACCCCCTTACACACATTATAACAGTACCTTTCTTATCGATGTCCCACGCTGAAATCCTCAGAAAAACACTTAAACTTAACTTAAAAATACCTTGAATCCTATGAAGGTGGTTTCCCATTTCTGCTGTCAGAACAGTTCCAATCCTGTTCTGGCTGGAGTAATCAAGGCTTAAGTTGAACTTTCAGGAATCTCTCCTTCACCACTTTAACCACGTTCCACTTATCATTTTAAAGTCTACATATGGCTACTAGAGCTTAGTTCATTTGTTACCTGTGCACCCTTTTCAGTAAACCCCTGCTGAGTAAAGTGGAAAAGCAAAATAAATCTGGAAAACAAAGATTTAGGGTGCCTTCACAAGGGCGTATATGGCTGAAACATTTCACCTCCCTTCGGAACATATCTTAGATTACCATATAGACAAAATTAATCCACGATGCAGTAGTCAGAACGTGGTCTTAGGGCTCTAATAGACAAGCGATATTCACTCTGGCTGTTGTCCGAATGTAAAATAGACAACACCCAGAATGAACATTGACCCATTATAGTCAATGGACCAACTTACATATGCAGTTGTCTGCATTGACCATTGGTTCATGCACAGCGTTCTTGTAAATGGGAAAATAAGAAAAAATTATTCCACCTAGAAAACAGATGAGTTTCATATCACGAGTCTGATAGAACCTTTAAGCTGTATAGGCAAAAAAATTGATAATTAGCTATGTTGGACCATACCATGACCCAGTTGGACGCCCTCTTTATATCACATCTGTTTTTTCTGTTGCTATATGTGTATGTTTGTTTCATTTGATTGGAATTTATATTATTATTTTGGGTTGGGTATGTTCTCTGCTAAATCTGGAGTCTGATCAAACCATGTGGTGTTCATGCCCTTGTCAGAAAAAGTAACGGGAAGTGAGAACAATGCAGGCTTCTCTACATGGTTGCAATATATTGCTCTAGCCGGAAAAGGCTTCAAGATATGATTAAGACTTTCCTGCAGTATACATTTGTTCCTAGTTTAACCTTCCATGAGATCAGCTAATTACTTTTCACTATCCGGAAGGTTATGCCACGCTGCGGCCCTTATTTGCAAAAAATATATTTTTGTGCCATCTGTGACAAGAGAAAGAAAATCAGAAGACTGTTATTTTAAGAAAGTGCTTGAAGTCCGGAACAGCTCATACTTGTGTTCATCAAACTTAATTAACTAATATAACAGTAATGAATGCCCATGACAGTTTCATGCGTGACTTCATTCAGATCTTGCTTATATACGTATATTAATGATTTCGTTGTAGAACCTTCCATCTACAGTGCTACATGAGTAATACTGCAGATATGGAGACCAAACAGCTTCTATTTACTTTTCTACTGCCCCCTATTCCCCACTATGTGCTGGCAAAGCTCCTCTGAAATACATTATCTGGACAACTGAGCTTGCACTCAGGAGGTCCTCTCCATTATGTGCATACAGCTCAACAGCCATAGGGCAGTAAGAAAACAGTAGGTAGCACTCCAGACTCCTTATCAGCAGTACTACTCATGTAATACTGCAAATGATAGTCCTTAATCCAGATGACAAACTCCCTTTAAGGTTCCTATATACTTTCAATAGCTCATCGGCTGAACACTCATCTGCCGAGAGAGGAGAAAGCTGCTGCCAGACTCTAAGGAGAATGAAAGGATCAGGCATTCAGGTTGTCCTATCCTTCTCTCCTTAGCCTCCCCACCAAAAATGGCTGGTTAGGCTAACAATACTGTGTATGGAGGCCTTTAGATTTGGAAACAAAGGATGCAGTCATCACCTGTATATCCCATGATATGTGGTGTTTTCAGATATTCTCCAAATATAACTTTTACTGCACTGTGAACAGGTGCCATATATCACTATGCTATAGAAAGACAATTACATCCCGGTTAATATTATAACACTTAATAATCTGAGCTTCATTTTTTTGAAGAAGGAGAAAAGAAATCCCTTGCTTCAAAGCAACCCTCCAATTCAAACATAAAATTTGACTACATATAACACATGTATAGTCAACACTGCTACTATTGCTCTACTCTACTTTTCTCCAATGCTGCCTTCTTTTCCCTGTTCTGGCCACTACCATCTCAGATATGTCCATTGAGTGTACTGTAGGAGAGTCTAACTCTCTCTTTTAAAATTGCTCTGCTCATCTATAGAGCCTAATGCGTATTATTGTGTGTACATATTGAACTCAACATCAAAATAGTATGCCACAAGCTACTAAGCTCCCCCTAGTGGTGGCTACAGGCGGTCAGAAGTTCATTTCTCTCTATGTCGGATATTTGGAGCTTTGCATTAAGAAAATGGAATGCAGTAGAAAGAGCCCAAAATGTCAGACGTATATTGATTTGAAAAATGTCATTAAGTAGAAAACAAGTTTAAATAATGTTTTACTAAGTCCAAAGATACATGTGATAAGATCATATTAAGCTACAAGACCAGTCACCGACCATGGACGTGGTTTCTTACCACAGGTCTTACACATATCTGGAGACTTTTCCTCTGACAGAATATAACTTGAATACATAAACTCTCAGTCAACCAACAATTCATACAAATTGTGCAATGTGTACCATTCAGTAATCAGAATTACAGGCTGATTTTTCAGATGAAATAATTTGCCTTACAAATTTTGGTTCAAAAGTTATGGAAATGGCTGAAAACACTTTATTATGAATCATATTATCAGCTTATGACTTGCAAACCGTACGTGACTTAACTGTCTAACTGCAAACTCCATCCCCTAATCTCTCACTGCTGCCATAATCTACAAGTGAATCTTTCCAGATGTCATTTTCCAAGCAGAAAATTAAATAAAATTCTTTTACTCTTTGTAAGCCAGAACAACTGTGTCCTCTATATCCGTGCATCCTCTCACTGGAAAAAAATACTAATCTGGTAACATAAATGGCTGCTATTGGGCTGTATTTAATCTGAAATGTATTTAAATTGCTTAGACATTGTAGGAGATAAAATGATCTAAAATAGTCATTACAAGGCTTACATTGACAAGAATGTACAGTACGAGCAATAAACAGAATCAAAAATAATATATATATATATATATAGTATTAGGCCTCTGTTTTGCCTGTAAAAAGCAAGTAGAGGTACTATGGGCTCCATTTTTTCTGGGGAAGAATCTCCGTACTCTACTGTAAAAGCTCTGTGCCCTTTTGTCCTTAATCTAAAGTTGCTCCTCACCACAAATCAATCTAGTGTATCTTAATATTCTAAAGGTTCTTCTACATAGGAGAGGTTTGAGAATGAACATTCACAGAAATGTTTGTTTGGTCCTTCTAAACAACCCAGCTCTTTTGTCAGTATCAAAAAAACGTAGGGAGTGCACTACCAACAATAAATGTTTGGACCCCATGTAGTTTTCATTGGCCTGTATAAAGACCCTTTAAACAAATGTTAGGGCTTGTTCACATCACCGTCTGGATTCCGTTATAACGGAAAAAAAAACGTAATCCACAGGGCGGAAATCAAAATGGAAACCTTTAGAGGCATTCCGTTTTGATCCGTCGCCGATGGTGATGTGAACAAGCCCTTAAAGGGGTATTCCTATCTCACAAATGTAGTTTGTATAATTAGATATAGCCATACCAATATTATTACTAATAGAATGTATTTATATAAAATGTACCGTTTAGAAGATTTGCCTATTTGTATAGGCATTGTCCCACACACATCAGTCAGGCCGTCGCTCCTAGTTACGGCCACTGTGGCCATGTAGTAGTGGTGGCCGACTTGCTCCTGTTCAAACCCGCTCTGAGGTAACTGCTGTATTGTGAACGCACATTGCATGAGCATGCGGAGACACATCTTAGGGTTGTAGCATTTTTTTCTGCGTTTCCAAAATGCAGAGAAAAGGATCCTGTTCCAAGATTATTTCATCTCTATGGAGCAGGATCCGTTTATAAAGTCTGCGTTTTGGACGGATCCTGACCATTGCGTTTGGACCGATTGCATGCAAAACGCTGATGTGAAAGTACCCTAAGATGTGTCTCCGCATGCTCATGCCATGTGCGTTCACAAGACAGCAGTTACCTCAGAGCAGGTTTGAAAAGGAGCAAGCTGGCCACCACTACTACATGGCTGCGGTGGCCGTAACTAGGGGCAACAACCTGACTGATGTGTGTGGGACAATGGATATACAAATAGGCAAATCTTCTAAATGGTACATTAAATATAAATACATTCTATTAGTAATAATATTGGTTTGGCTATATCTAACTATATAAACTACATTTGTGAGATGGGAATACCCCTTTAATTGACTTGTTATATCGACAGGCATCATCCCTCACTTTGACCCCTGCTAAAGGACCCTAACACAACCTGTGGTTGCCATGGTTACTGATAGAAGAGGAGAATTGTTTTCGGTGAGATAGAAGTCTAAATGACAATAGCCTTATGTCATCTACAGGGAACAATAGATAGTTATGATGTCCAAAATGGTGGGGATCTGCCATTCTAAGTATATTTCTTATTATTTAGCAGATCAGGAGAAATACCATTGACTTTAGACATCATGACACTCAGGAAATTGTCAATCATGAACCTTACATTATTTCAGGCCATTTATGCAGCAAAATTTGCAACATTTCTTCCTTTATGCCACTTTTCCGAAGTAGCAAGAAAAGGGGTCGTGGCACAGACAAGGAAGTGGGTGGGCTGGCAATCCTGGTTCATTTATCATTTTCCATGGATTGTGATGTGGAAAATCGCCTAAATCTACACCAGCAAGAGGGCTGGCGTAGCGTTAAGTCTGTTGCACGGCCTGCAGGACGAAGCACCAAACTTATGTGGAGGCCTGTGTCTCTATATAACTTTGGAGCTTTCTCCAGCAGTGCAGAGGGACTTGAGACCGGCATGGAAAATGCTGATCTTAATTTCTAATTCTTGACTGTTAAATGCACCAATGGTACATGCAGGGCTGTATTTAGGGTTCATGCTGCCCTAGGCACTCTCTGTGATAACACGCCCCAACCGCCCCCCCCCCCCCCCAACGTGACCAATTCCCCCACGCCCCCAAATAGCATAGTAGCCTCTCCTCAGCCCCCCCCCCACACCATAGTAGCCTCCTCCCCCTACAGTAGCATAGTAGCCTCTCCTTAGAACCCCCCACCCCATAGTAGCCTCGTTACCCCCACCCCCCATAGTAGCCTCTCCCCCCACAGTAGCATAGTAGTCTCTCCTCAGTAGCCCCCCAACGACATAGTAGCCTTGTTACCCCACCCCCCATAGTAGCCTCCTCCTGGACTTATTACAGTGACCTATCCTCCCCCCCAACCCCCTGGATACTAAAAATGGTCCTTTGCCAAGCCAATTAACCCCCACCCAACTACCCCACCATCCCCATACACCCAACTACCTCAGTCTGTACCCCCCCGCCCACCTGCCGCTGGTGCACCTAGATTTTCTGATGCCCAAGGCAAAACTTGAAATTGAAACGCCCCCCCCATGCCAAATTCTCAACCTAATCCCTTCCCGCCAGTCCTACTGTTAAAGGGGTTGTCCTCTTTTTACTACTGATGACCTATCCTCACGATAGGTCATCAATATCAGATCGGCTGGGGTCCTCCGGCACCCTGACGATCAGCTGTTTGAAGAGAGAGCAGAGCTCATATGAGAGCTGCTTTCTCTGCTCTGTTCACCTGCTCGCCATAGAATTTGCAGTGAAGAGCAGTAAACAGAGCAGAGAAAGCAGCGCTCGTACAAAAAAAAAAAAGACAACCCCTTCAAAGACAGACTTGGAAAACATTTCATACAGCGCTACAGAGCATACAGGGTATACAGCGCCACATATGTACCTCTTACATCCAGTGACTTCTCTTCTCTGATGTAGACATTCTCTTTCCTCTTCTTCTGTCAGACCAGACCGCCATGGTGACTTCTTTCAGCTGTGCCTCGTCTCTGAAGAGTGCAACAAACAGACATCTTACTTTCCTACTTTTCCATCATCCTCTCACCTTCTCCACATCTCACCCTGCCCACCCCCCATACTATACTACAGAAACAGCCCCCCTGAAAATACTGGCACCACACAGAAAAACAGTACCCCCCTTACCTTTCAGATCAGATCCCCATATCAAACCCCAGATGAGACCCCCCCATCTACAGACCCCATTAGACCTCCAAACTCCCATATCTGACCCCCATTAGACCTCCAAACTCCCATATCTGACCCTCATTAGACCTCCAAAGCCCCAATCAGACCCTCATTAGGCCTCCAGACCCCCAATCAGACCTCCAGACCCTCAATCAGACCTCCTTCAGACCCCTAATTAGATCCCCAATCATACCCCCCCCTTCTGGCCCCATATCATACTCTTGTGGCCCCCATATAGAACTCTCCTTCTGGGGCCCATGTCAGACCCCCCCCTTCTGGCCCCATGTCAGAACCCCTTTTCTGGCCCCCATTTTAGACCTCCCTTTCTGGTCCCCATTTCTGTCCCACCATTTCAGACCCCCCCCATTCTGTCCCACCATTTCAGATCCCCCCATTCTGTCCCACCATTTCAGACCCCCCCCCCATTCTGTCCCAACATTTCAGATCCCCCCCATTCTGTCCCACCACTTCAGAACCCCCCCATTCTGTTCCACCACTTCAGAACCCCCCCATTCTGTCCCACCATTTCAGACCCCCCCCCATTCTGTCCCACCATTTCAGAACCCCCCATTCTGTCCCACCATTTCAGAACCCCCCCATTCTGTCCCACCATTTCAGAACCCCCCATTCTGTCCCACCATTTCAGACCCCCCCCATTCTGTCCACCATTTCAGATCCCCCCCATTCTGTCCCACCATTTCAGATCCCCCCCCATTCTGTCCCACCATTTCAGATCCCCCCCCATTCTGTCCCACCATTTCAGATCCCCCCCATTCTGTCCCACCATTTCAGATCCCCCCCATTCTGTCCCACCATTTCAGATTCCCCTATTCTGTTGCCACTTTTCAGATCCCCCCCATTCTGTCCCACCATTTCAGACCCCCCCATTGTGTCCCCACCATTTCAGATCCCCCCCATTCTGTTGCCACTTTTCAGATGCCCCACTCTGTCCAGATCCCTTTTGGCCCCCACTTCAGACCTCAGATCAGACAAGAAAAAAAAAACAACAACTTACCTCTGGTCCTGGCTGTGTCCCCGCTCTCTCCTCTTCCAGGGGCCCGCGCTGAAGTCACCTGACCTCCTGCAGCGTCAGGTCAGAGGGCGCTCTGTACGTCCTGACGCTGCAGGCAGTCAGGACACAGCAGCGCCGGCAAGCAGGAGGAGGGGTAAGTACTGTACAGCGCAACCAGCGCTTCACTCCCCCTCCTCCTGCAGGCTAGTGAGCGCTTCCATTATGGAAGCGCTCGCTAGTATTCCCACAGCACCACCCCCCCCCAGGGGAAAAAAAAATAAAAAGCCAGGATGGTTTTACAATTTTTTTTTATTTTTTTTTTACAATATCATTATAGATTAACCCGGCGGGGTGCCGCCCCCCCGCAACCCGCCGCCCTAGGCACTGTGCCCCCGGTGCCTAGTTGGTAATACGGCCCTGGGTACATGCACACGGCAGTGTTGGTTATGTGGATTTTCCACAAAGATTTCATTGTGTTTCCTTTGTAATGCAAAGGGGTGAAATCTGCACTGTAAATCTGAGCAAACTATTGACTTCAATATCTGCTGCGCAGGTCAATTTCCACACTGAAAATGTCTGTACCATGTAGATAAGATTTTGAAAGTCTCAATCTACAAATCGGTGTCATTACTTTGCATGTATGTGCTAGAGAAGAGCCCTAACTTAGCGCAGTTTCACCGGTATTGAGGATAGACTGTTATGTGAAAATATTTTAGTGCGTACATTTTAAACCTTTATACCATACATTCTTAGTGTTTACAGCATGTGATAATTCCGTTTAGAATGTGTCATAAAACCTCTAAGATCACACTTTCTACTAAAGAAAATAATTCAATGCAGAAATGTGGTTGTGACGTGCAGTTTTTTGTATGGGAATTGGCGGAGATCCCAGTTTAAATCAAGTTCTTATGTCACTGAGTCCATGCTGTATGCTGGTAAGCTGCTGGGAACAGTGAAGATATGAATGTAATCATAAACATACAGTGACCTCTGAAAAGTCCCCATTTCCTTACATTGTTCCTTGACCAAGTATTTGCAATTCCTGCCTGACTGTGAGTGGGCGTTTGGTGAAGTACAATGATTTATGAAATTAGCCTTCTTATACAAGGCTTTACGGTTTTTACCTTTTACAAAAAAAATCTCTAGGTGGAAATATTGTGCAATAATGCAGAGTTAGATCTTGGAACCCAATCAGGGATTGTGCTGAAAGTGCCTGAAGGCCCTCATACACATTACAGAATTATCTGCCAAACCCGCCATGTTCATCTTAAACTGTTTCCTATCAGAAACTGCATTTTTTTTTTTTAAATCTATGTTTTAGCGCTGAGTATTTGCCTTTCCCTTTCTGTTGGCATCAATAGAAAAATGCAATGTGAATGGCAATTTGTACGTAACTAGTTCTTTTATATTAATATGGCCATCTAAATGAAACCCACCCACTTTGTAAAATTGGCCAAATAAATATAGCTGTTTTTTAGTTTTTTGCTTAGATTATTTCTAGATGTTTCTAGATGTTGGCCTTTGCTTTAAGCAGTGGCATAATGATCGTAGTCACTGAGGTGTGACTAAAATCATTACACAACACTGGATGAGAAGGGGCCTGCCCTAGATCCCCTAGCAAGCAAGGATCTCAACTGGATTCACGTCTTCAGGATGCACATCCAACTAAAATCTAATTGATGAAATATGGTTTAGCTATGTATTGGTCATGTGACTATCTGCTTTTTTATAAATGTGTGGAATGGGTTATAGGCCATGAGTAAAAACGGGTGTGTTCGAAACGCGTAGGCAAGACATATGATGTTGTTCCATGTGCTGTATTTTATGATTTTGGAATAAAGTATAATTTTTTTTATAAAGATGTCCTTGTGCTGGATTGCTTTGTTTGTCCATGCTCATCCTCTGTATGTTACATATCATATATACGGGTGCCCCACCCTTGGTCCTGTGCATGACATATGGTAGTGGGCAATCCTCTTGGCTCCCTTCACACCACTTTCTCTTGTAAGGCACATGCTGCTTTGGGCATGTGGCAGTAGGATAGTCGGGTAGAAGTCAAAAATTTGTCCGGTTACCCACTGGACTCTACACCCCTGCAGTGCGTGTTTTTTTAGTAGGAGACAATCTCATTAGAAAATAAGTATGTAAAGAACATGTCAGCAGCTCGTTAGGGGCAGCAGTCATTTGGGATAGAGCAGTTCTCTGCCTTTTTCATAAATGGTTCTTATTTGCTGACTAATCAAATAAACTGGCACAGATAAAATGGCACTATCCAAATGCTCAGAATAACACAAAATATTACATATCCACTGATGACGTTTTGTATCTTTAGGAAATGGTGTCCTGTTGTGCGCAAACGAATTGTGACCTATGTGGATGTCTGTAAAACTGAGAAGTACGTTATAAGGTCCCAGCAGCCTTGTCCACATGGAACACCTGACTGTCAGAAAACCATGTAAGTATGCAGAGTATCATTTTGATCCTCTGTGTTACTTTATATTGTCCATTTTGTAAATATGAATTTGATGGGGATCATTAGCAGCAAATTTATGGGGGCTGTTTGATGCTGTTCCTTTCCTATGTACTTACATATAAAGTAACTGAATTTGGCACTCCCAGATTAAGGGTACATCCGCATGGGAAGGATAAGCCATGGATTTGCTATTGTGAAATAGGAATCTTACATTAACCTGCAGTGCATTTTAAATATACAGTATGCTGACGATTCACATGTGCTGAGATTGTGATCACAGATTTCACCTTTTACATTGCACAGGGTGAAATCCATGGCAAATCCCCAGCAAAATCTGGGTAAATTCACATGTATTTTATGCAAATTGTGCTGTTCCAAATTACGTCCTTCTTGGATGTACCATAAATGTGTTCATATGAGAGTTTATTAAAGAGATATTCCTATCTTTAGCATTTATATTATTTTCCAAATATTGCAGACCATGTATGTGTTATGTGCCCTTCTTTTGCTTTAGGTACCGGCTAGCGCAAAAACCAATTTATGAACTTAAAAGGAGATTTGTAACCAGTTTGGAATGGAAATGTTGTCCTGGATATACTGGTTCCACTTGTGAATATGCTGGTAAGATGAGAATAGACTGAAGGTGCTGCTGCGATGAATAAATTTTATTTCCGAGCTGACTTTATTAGTATTATTACTATTTTTTATTTGAAAGCACCATTCATTCCAGGGAGCTGTATATATGAAAAGGGATATCCATGTATAAGTGCAATAAGCATAAACTAACTTAGTGGGAATCCACCACCAGTTACCTCTCAGTCTCTACCCAACTGTTTGTGTAGACACTTACAGTAGCTGTGGTTTAAAACATTGTTTCTCTTTTGTTGATCGGAGGCTCCGTTCCTGAGTTCTGATACGTTTTATTTCGGTAATATGCAAATTAAGCCTTTGGTGCAATGAGGACGTCATCTTTGTTTTTTTGCACCCAGGCTCCACTCCTTTCTTTGGCCAGCTCTCCCTCTCTGCCTTACCACTTTCAAGCCCTGTAAATCAAAGCAACCAGTTAGGGGGTTAGTAACAGAAAGCTTGGGTACAACAAGAGAAATGATGACACCCTCATTGCACCAAAGGTCTAATTTGCATATAAAAAAAGCATCATAACTCAGGAGCAGAGCCTCGGATCAACAAAAGAGAAACAGTGTTTTAATCAGATGAACTACAGGTCACTGGTAAGAGAATTCTCTTTAATGACAAATTGCTACAGAGGGGGAGAAGACCCTGCTGGAGAAGGCTTACACAAGGAATGGTGGAAGGAGACAGTAAGCGAGTTCACAAGCTGTTCATATATATTGTAGTAGCAGCAAGGGTATTGAAGGTTGTAGACTTTCCTGAAGAGGTAAGTTTTCAGGTTGTTTTTGAAAGTTTGGATGTTGGGAGAAGGTCTGAATTGCTGGCAAGTTCCATAGTATAAGAGATGCAAAGAAGAAATCTTGGAGAAGATTAGGTGAGGATCAGACAAAAGGACCACACAGAAATATGACTTGTGAGGATTGGGGATTACATGTGGGAATGTTCCAGGAGATTAGTGCAGAGCTGAATAGCGGGGAGAGGTTGTGGATGATCTTGTATGCTACCATTAATATATTGAACTGAATTTGCTGGACAATGAGGAGTCACTGAAGGGGATGGCAGAGGAAAGATGGGGAGCTGAAGCTATAGGAGAGGGGGAATATCTGGGCAAAGTTGAAGGGTCCACTAAGGATGGATTAGAGGGGCACAAGACTTTTGGATGGGAGGCAATAGAGGAGGATGTTTCTGTAGACTACATGATGAGGAAATGCACAAGCAATTTTGTTGACTCAAGTTTGAGGAATGAGCGGATATGAGAAATGTTTGAGTGGAAGGCTGCAGGAAGTGGTAAGAGCATGGATGTGCTTGTATGTGGATGTGATATGTTCGAAGGACAGAGCAGAATCCAATGTTATAAAACAAACAGAAAAGTCTAGTAGTAACTGGAGATTTCAGTAATATGACTTTTTTATTCAGTCAATGTTGAAACAACCCCTTATTACGTGGCTTTATTTGTACATTTCTGTATATCTATCAATGCTTACTCATCATGACAAGATAGTACATTAACATGCCCATCCTTCTGGAGAATCTATTCTTATGACTTTATATCATTCATTTATTCCTTCTGGAATAAAGTTACAGATGGGTGTTACTAGTGGGGGTATGTCCCTGCACAGTCTGACATTATCCAATCAGTGTGCCTAGTGGCAGGCTGGACTGGTAACACTCATCTGGACCTTCATTGCAAACTGCTAGCAATTTATTCATAATTTCCAGATGGAATAATAAAGGAATGATATCAACATAGAGTCATAATAGATGTTCCAGAGCTGTTATTACTTGAGGAATACAAGTAGTTGCTAAAACAGACATGTTGGGAAAGGTTACAGGTCCTCTTTAAAACACATAGGACACAATTACATGGCATTTACAAATAAAATTATTAGAAATATGTAGACACTGAATAATGGGTGTTTAACCCCCAGCGAACTGTTCAACCAGGCTACACCCACAAGCTCAAAATATGTGGGAAATCACAACACATGGTAACTTACAAGCAAATCATCATATTACAGTAAATGTATCTAGTTTAGCAGCATAACATCATACAATGTGTACATAACAAAGTCTACCGATGCATAAAATGTGATCACGTTCGTGTTAACTGCTATAATGGCATTTCAAGGATTTACATGCAGGAGGTGTCTATGGATTTTCTTTTATAAGAATCTAGAGGATGTTTAAACTAGTCAGGAGGCATCACTGTACATTGGTCACATGGCCTAGTTGCAGCTCATCTCTATTCAAGTCAATTGGGCTGAGCTGCAATACCAAGCACTGCCACTATACAATGTACAGCGCTATCCTTAGAAAGCTGCTGGGACCCTGGATTGCTCCCCAGAGTTTCGGTGAGCGCATCCACTCCATGAAACAACCGATCGGCGGGGATGCTGGGCCTTGGTCCTCCACTGATATGATAATGATGACCTTTCCTGAAGATAAGTCATCATTATCTTTTCCAGGATAACCCCTTTAACAGGTAGACTTTCTGGATATTGATGCTAGAGACTAGGCAACCCCGGGTCATAAATCTTCATCGGGATAATATTCATTCTTATTAGTGAACATGATTACTTCATATACAATGGTAGACTTTGTTATTTACCCAATGCAGCCTGGGGAGGGGGGAATTAAATCCAGTAGATGGTGTTTGAAGAGTTTGCTGGGGGATAACACCCACATGGACTAAATAAAGAATATAGATCTTACTGGGGTCTCTACTATTTGTTTTATGTGTGACCCAACCTCCAGGGTGCCATGCACAGGATAGCGACTAGCTGGTTACAATTTATTGTAGAATCAAGTGTTATATTGAGGCAATGGACTTGTGAGATTGGAGAAAGCACAAAGCCATTAACTGTTATTGATAGACCTGATGGGAGGGCTGAGCAACATGTGGAGAAGATGATGAAGTTGGTTTTCTACATGTTGAGACTTAACCCTTTGAGGATCTCCGCCGTACATGTATGGCAGAAGTTCGGTCTGTAAACATGGCACCCACTCGCACGTGCAGCGGGCCCCATGGCCACCAGATTTCTGCTATTTTAAATAGCAGAGACCCGCGACACATGTATGCGATCAGCCATAAGGCTGATCACATACATTTTCCCCTTCAGATGCCGTGCACTTCTGCTCCTATAACAGCGTGCCCCGGTGGAGATTGGGGGACCTGTTACTTTTGCCGAAATAGCCAGAATCTTCAAGCAGGCTTCAGAGTCTTTTTCAGGAATATACCAATACAGGCCACTAGGTGGCAGCATTGTATTGTTATATTGCAAATGAAGTGTTTAATGATGGCTATATAGCCATCAAAGAACACAATGGGCAATCTAATGATAGCCAGTTATTGTTACCCAAGGTGACTTAAAAAAAGTTAAAAAAAAGTTTTTATAAATATAAAAAAAAATAAAAGTTCAAATCACCCCCCTTTCCTTAAAATATAAATAAAAATACCTAATCAATAAAAAAATAAACATCATAGTGAGTGAAAATGTCCATAAAATTAAAATATAACAATATTAATGGCATACGGCAAATGGTGTAACAGAAAAAAATAAAAACACCCAATTCGCCATTTTTTGTCACTCCCCAATAATTTTTTAATAAAAAGTGATCAAAAAGTTGCACACATTACCGATCGCCCCACAAAAAATGAGCCCTCACACAGCCCCGTACACATAACTACAAAAAAGTCATAGGGGTCAGAATATGGTGATATTTTTTTTTTCTCAAAGGTTTTAATTTTTTTCAGTATTGAAACGCAAGAAGAATTATACAAGTGTGGCATCGTTTTAACCATACTGACCTGGAGAATGAAGATAACAGGTCAATTTTACCACATAGTGTACTGTGTAAAAAAAAAAAAAAACCCTTTGTCAGAATTGCATTTTTACCAATTCTACCCCATTTGGATTTTTTTCCACTTCTCACTACATGGCAATCAAAACGAAAACACAAAAATCTCAAGACCCTGAAGGGGTTAAAACATGGGAGGAGGTAAGATCTAAGTAACATCTAAGGCCTCTTTCACACTAGCGGCAGTCTAGATCCGGCAGGTGAAGGGTGCCGTCGGATCCGGACTGCCGCAGGGACATGTGTGGGGCCGGAACCGTGTTCCGGCCCCACACATGTCACACAGTACCATATACAGACATACACACACATACACACAAACACATACATACTTACATACTCCAGGCAGGCAGGCCGCACGTCTTCACGCCCAGGAGGTGCGCAGCTATGACGATTCCCCACAGCGCCCTCTGCTGGGGGCTGTAGGGAATCGTCATAGCGGCACGCCTCCTGGGCATGAAGACGTGCAGCCTTCCTGCCTGGAGTATGTAAGTATGTATGTGTTTATGTGTATGTGTATGTGTGTGTATGTATGTCTGTCTGTCTGTCTGTATGTATGTGGTTACGGATCCGTCCTGAACTCCATTGAAAGTCAATGGAGGGTGGATCCGTTTACCATGTTGGTCACACCAAACGGATCCATCCCTATTGACTTGCATTGGGGGTCATTCCGGATACGTCTTGGTGCGGATGCCTGGACCGGAGAGAAAACCGCAGCATGCTGCAGTTTGTTCTCCGGTCTGAAGACGGAACAGAATGCTTTCAGGAGCATTCCGTTGTCTTCAGTTCAGTTTTGTCCCCATTGACAATGAATTGGGACAAAACTGAAGCGGTTTTTCCGGTATTGAGCCCCTATGACGGAACTCAATACCGGAATTTAAAAACGCTAGTGTGAAAGTAGCCTAAGCCAAACAGTTACAGTAAATCTGCGTGTCTTCAGACTGAAGTGGTACTGAAATCAGACAGATTCAATTAAATGTCCCAGATTTCATATTGAACATAATCTGCAGACACTACAGCAGAAATAGTTTGACCTACTGCTCCACAACATTGTACAGTCATGGCCAAAAGTTTTGAGAATGACACAAATATCATATTTTCACATGATCTGCTGCCCTCTGGTTTTTATGTGTGTTTGTCAGATGTTTTTATCACATACAGAAATATAATTGCAATCATATTATGAGTAACAAAAGCTTATATTGACAGTTAGAATGACTTAATGCAGCAAGTCAATATTTGCAGTGTTGACCCTTCTTCTTCAGGACCTCTGCAATTCTCCCTGGCATGCTCTCAATCAACTTCTGGACTAAATCCTGACTGATAGCAGTCCATTCTTGCACAATCAATGCTTGCATTTTTTCAGAATTTGTAGGTTTTTGTTTGTCCACCCGTCTCTTGATGATTGACCACAAGTTCTCAATGGGATTAAGATCTGGGGAGTTTCCAGGCCATGGACCCAAAATCTCTATGTTTTGTTCCCTGAGCCATTTAGTTATCACCTTTGCTTTATGGCAGGTTGCTCCATCATGCTGGAAAAGGCATTGTTGATCGCCAAACTGCTCTTGGACGGTTGGGAGAAGATGCTCTCGGAGGACATTCTGGTACCATTCCTTATTCATGGCTGTGTTTTTAGGCAAGACTGTGAGAGAGCCGATTCCCTTGGCTGAGAAGCAACCCCACACATGAATGGTTTCAGGATGCTTTACAGTTGGCATGAGACAAGACTGGTGGTAGCGCTCACCTCGTCTTCTCCGAATAAGCTGTTTTCCAGATGTCCCAAACAATCGAAAAGGGGATTCATCAGAGAAAATGACTTTACCCTAGTCCTCAGCAGTCCACTCCCTGTACCTTTTGCAGAATATCAGTCTGTCCCTGATGTTTTTTTCTGGAGAGAAGTGGCTTCTTTGCTGCCCTCCTTGAGACCAGGCCTTGCTCCAAGAGTCTCCGCCTCACAGTGCGTGCAGATGCCCTCACACCTGCCTGCTGCCATTCCTGAGCAAGCTCTGCACTGCTGGTAGCCCGATCCCGCAGCTGAAACACTTTTAAGAGACGGTCCTGGCGCTTGCTGGTCTTTCTTGGGCGCCCTGGAGCCTTTTTGGCAACAATGGAACCTCAGATTGTTGACTGAGGTGCAATCTTTCTAGCTGCGATACTCTTCCCTGTTAGGCCATTTTTGTGCAGTGCAATGATGACTGCACGTGTTTCTTTAGAGATAACCATGGTTAACAGAAGAGAAACAATGATGTCAAGCACCAGCCTCCTTTTAAAGTGTCCAGTGGTGTTGTTCTTACTTAATCATGACAGATTGATCTCCAGCCCTGTCCTCATCAACACCCACACCTGTGTTAATGGAGCAATCACTGAAACGATGTTAGCTGGTCCTTTTAAGGCAGGGCTGCAATGATGTTGAAATGTGTTTTGGGGGATAAAGTTCATTTTCTAGGCAAATATTGACTTTGCAAGTAATTGCTGTTAAGCTGATCACTCTTTATAATATTCTGGAGTATATGCAAATTGCCATTATAAAAACTGAAGCAGTAGACTTTGTAAAAATTAATATTTGTATCATTCTCAAAACTTTTGGCCATGACTGTACAGTTTAAATGATAGGTCATCGTTGGTCAAAGCCATGGATAGGCACATCATTTTATTGGAGGATGAGGCCACTTTCATAAGGCCTCTTTCACACGGTCTGTATTTTACATCAGTATTTGTGAGCCAAAACCAAGAGTGTAACCTACAGAGAAGAAGTATAATGGAAATATATATTTGCCTCTTCTGTGTTTTGGATCCATTCCTGGTTTTGGCTTACAAATACTGATGAAAAATACTGACTAAATACTGACCGTGTGAAAGTGGCCTAAGGCAAACAGAATTCCAAAGGTGGGCTCAACCCAAGAACTGTAGGAAGGTTTTAGGGGTAAACAAGTACCCATTTTTATTGCCCAAAGTGGTAACATTAATCTTTACTACAGGGACCCTTCTATAAGAATACCCAGGTCTATCAGACTGATGTCTGAATGCCAATATTTATTGTATACATATACAGTGCCGATACAATATATTACAAGCAACAATGCAATATAATTTGATTCATAAAAAAGATACTACTATTAATTATTTTAAAAAATATGCTTCATATTTACAGATCCCAATGCTATTCACATTCCTTTAGATCATATATCTAGTTCTGAGAAAAGTGAGGAATCTCTACTGAGCGCAGGTAAGCTAATGTTTCCTTCATATAATAGATATAGGTTTTATAGTAAATGTAAGATTGTAAAATGAGGATAATAAAACAATTATATATGAATGTAGTAAAATACTATATTTGGGAAATTCAGATTTTTATTTTATTTAAAAGAAAAAAAACGAGAACACATTGAAAACCACATTGTAGAATTTAGTCTTTACCACAAGTGGTACATTCACACAATGAGTTAGATGTGAATTTGTCAAAGAGTTTGCCATAGATTTCACCCTGTGCATCGCAAAAGACTAAATGAACAGTGGAAATCTGTAGCATAAAATGTCGTCCTATGGATTTAAAATCAGCATGACTGGTCACTTTAGATTGGATTTGTACTCAGTGTGTGGATGATATGATGTAAAGGAGCTATACCATGTTTAATGTAAAAATGAAAATCAGACATCACATAGATCATAAAAATCTCTTTATAGCCAAGCTAGAACCAGTCCTCATATGATCTAGAGCTCTCCCCATTTATTGCTTCAGTTGAGATTTTCTTCAAGCTGGCAGCTCAGAGGGTGTGTCTATTCTACTGCAGCTCTCTCCCTATCACAGCTCAGGAGGCATGTCCTTTCCGCTACAGCTCTCTTCTGGTAAGCGCTCAGAGGGCATGTCTTTTCTGCCGCAGCTCTCTCCCTATCACTGCTCAGGAGGTGTGTCCTTTCTACTTCAGCTCTCTCCCTGTAACTCCCTGTCTGGGCAATGGAGAAATAAGCATAGATTTTATTGAATAACTTAGTGGCTACTAGAGATGAGCGAGCATACTCGTCCGAGCTTGGTGCTCGTTCGAGTATTACGGTACTCGTAAGTGCTCACTGCTCGGACGAGTATCTCGCCATGCTCGAGGAAATGGCAACTTCCGCGTTGTGCATTTTTGGCGCCTATAAACTCAGCCAATCACAAGCCAGGAGACTCTGCGGTACACCCAGCATCACGTGGGGCCCTTACATGTCGATAGCAGGGGTTGGCTGGCCTGACCAGGTGACCCTGGAATATACTAGTGACTGCCCGCGGTGCTCGGCTCAGATGCTGTCTGGATGTCGTTAGGGATAGAGCTGCTGCGTTTCAGGGAGAGTGTTAGGGCCTGCATTTAGTTCTTTGTTAGGCAGGAGTGATCTCAAAAGAACCCAACAGCCCTTCTAAGGGCTACAAGACATTTTTTTTTTGTCTCCTGGCTTGGCTGGCTGGCTGACACTAATAGTGCAGCTATCGCCATATATAACCCTTTTTTTTTTTATTGTTATATCTCAGTGATACAAATCCATTTCACACAGCTGCGTGAAACCATTCTGTGTGTCACAGTTCAGCTGTCCACTCACTACAATCCGTATTTTCTGTCCAGGTGACACTTTCTGTAAGTCACTTAATCCAAAAAGGTCTTTTGCTCTCACGTATACAGCTAGATCACAAAAATCTATGTGCGACATTTGTCTGGGTCACAGTCAAAATAGCCACCGTCAGCAGGGTGTGAGTTAGCTCTACGATAGTTTCTGCACGTCACGTTCCAAAAAAAAACAAAACTAAAAAAAAAATATATATATATAAAAAAAATAGTTTCTTTGTTGTTTTAGCTCAGTGATACGAATCCATTTCACACAGCTGCGTGGAACCATTCTGTGTGTCACAGTTCAGCTGTCCACTCACTACAATCCGTATTTTCTGTCCAGGTGACACTTTCTGTACGTCACTTAATCCAACAAGGTCTTTTGCTCTCACGTATACAGCTAGATCACAAAAATCTATGTGCGACATTTGTCTGGGTCACAGTGAAAATAGCCACCGTCAGCAGGGTGTGAGTTAGCTCTACGATAGTTTCTGCACGTCACGTTCCAAAAAAAACAAAACTAAAAAAAAAAATATATATATATAAAAAAAGTTTCTTTGTTGTTTTAGCTCAGTGATACGAATCCATTTCACACAGCTGCGTGGAACCATTCTATGTGTCACAGTTCAGCTGCCCACTCACTACAATCCGTATTTTCTGTCCAGGTGACACTTTCTGTACGTCACTTAATCCAACAAGGTCTTTTGCTCTCACGTATATAGCTTGATCACAAAAATCTCTGTGCGACATTTGTCTGGGTCGCAGTCAAAATAGCCACCGTCAGCAGAGTGTGAGTTAGCTCTACGATAGTTTCTGCACGTCACGTTCCAAAAAAAACAAAACTAAAAAAAATATAAAAAAAAGAAAAAATATAAAAAAAAATAGCTTCTTTGTTGTTTTAGCTCAGTGATACGAATCCATTTCACACAGCTGCGTGGAACTATTCTGTGTGTCACAGTTCAGCTGTCCACTCACTACAATCCGTATTTTCTGTCCAGGTGACACTTTCTGTACGTCATTTAATCCAACAAGGTCTTTTGCTCTCACGTATATAGCTTGATCACAAAAATCTCTGTGCGACATTTGTCTGGGTCGCAGTCAAAATAGCCACCGTCAGCAGAGTGTGAGTTAGCTCTACGATAGTTTCTGCACGTCACGTTCCAAAAAAAACAAAACTAAAAAAAATATAAAAAAAAAGAAAAAATATAAAAAAAATAGTTTCTTTGTTGTTTTAGCTCAGTGATACGAATCCATTTCACACAGCTGCGTGGAACCATTCTATGTGTCACAGTTCAGCTGTCCACTCACTACAATCCGTATTTTCTGTCCAGTTGACACATTCTGTACGTCACTTAATTTAACCAGACTGAACAAGTTTGTGGGTTTCAGTACAGCAGGCCCATTTATTTTATTTTTTTTATATAATACACTTATATACAGAAAATGTTGAACCCCAGGGCTAAGGGTCGAGGACGAGGGCGTGGGCATTCAATTACTGCAGGGGGCAGAGGCCGTGGTCCCGGGCAGGGTGAGGCAGTACCTGCTGATGAGGGAGCAGGGGAACGCCGCAGAGCTACACTCCCTAGCTTCATGTCTCAACTTACAGGGACACGTGGTAGAGGACTGTTGAAACCACAACAGTGCGAACAGCTGATGTCGTGGATTGCGGACAATGCTTCAAGTAATTTGTCCACCAGTCAGTCTTCCACGCAGTCCACCCACGTTACCCAAGGGAGCACTCCTCTGGCTCCTCCACCTCAACCTCCTTCCCCCCAGTCTGCCCCCTCCCAGGAAAATTTGGAATGCGATCCGGCATACTCTCAGGAACTGTTTTCTGGACCCTTCCCAGAGTCACAAACACTTCTCAGGTTGCTGCTGACCTCGTTCCCGATGCCCAAGTTTTCCAACTGTCGCAGTCTGTGGGTGATGATGATGATGATGATGACAATGTTGACTTAGTGAAAGAAGTTTGTAAAGAGGTGTCGGACGATGAGGAGACACGGTTGTCAGACAGTGGTGAAGTTGTTGTCAGGGCAGGAAGTCCGAGGGGGGAGCAGACTGAGGGGGAGCAGACTGAGGAATCGGAGGATGACGAGGTGACTGACCCAAGCTGGGTTGATAAGCCGAGTGAAGACAGTGCTTCTGAGGCGGAGGCGAGTGCTGCACCAGAACAGGTTGGAAGAGGCAGTGCTGTGGCCAGAGGGAGAAGCAGGGCCAGAGCTGGTGCATCAGCAGCAACTGTTTCACGTAGTGAAGCTCCCGTGGCGAGGCCTAGATGTTCGCAAGTCTGGAGGTTCTTTAAAGAAAGTGTGGATGACCGACGGACTGTGGTGTGCAACCTGTGCCACACCAGGATCAGCAGGGGTGCCACCACTACTAGCCTAACCACACCAGCATGCGCAGGCATATGAGTGCTAAACACCCCACTCAATGGAACCAAGGCCGTTCACCACCTCCTGCGGGTCACACCACTGCTCCTTCCCCTGTGTCACTCGCTGCCTCTGCTAGTCAACCCCCTGCCCAGGACCCCGGCACGAGCGCCTCCCGCTGGAAAGCCACACCTTCGCCTCCACGATCCTCCACAGTGTCCACCAATGTGTCCCAGCGCAGCGTTCAGCTGTCTTTACAGCAGACGCTGGAGCGCAAGAGGAAATACAGTTCCACCCACCCACATGCCCAAGCCCTCAACGTCCACATCTCCAAATTGCTGAGCCTGGAGATGCTGCCCTATAGGCTGGTAGAGACCGAGGCCTTTCGCAATCTCATGGCGGTGGCTGCCCCTCGGTATTCGGTCCCCAGCCTCCACTATTTTTCCCGATGTGCCATCCCAGCCCTACACCAGCATGTGTCACAGAACATCATCCGTGCCCTGACCAACGCTGTTTCTGAGAAGGTCCACCTAACCACGGACACGTGGACAAGTGCTGCCGGGCAGGGACACTATATCTCACTGACGGCACATTGGGTTAACTTGGTGGAGGCTGGGACCGAGACTGACCCTGGGGCCGCTCATGTACTGCCCACACCGAGGATTGCGGGGCCTACCTCGGTCACGGTCTTTCAGACGTACTATGCCTCCTCCTCCGACCCCTCCTCCTCCTCCTCCACCGAATTACCATCCGTGGGCACGGCGCCTTCAGTCGGTAGCTCTAGGCGCAGCAGCAGTGCCGTGGGTAAGCGCCAGCAGGCGGTGCTCAAACTGCTGAGCTTAGGTGACAAAAGGCACACTGCCCAAGAGCCAGGGGCGTACATAGAAATCATTGGGCCCCATAGCAAGAATCTGAATGGGGCCCCTAACCCTGCCCACTACCCCGGCCCATCCCACATGCTACCCTGGCTCCTCCCATACCACACCCCCTTTTGCCACTAAAGAAATGTATACATGAGCTACTGATTTATTTTTTATTTTTTTTTAAATTAAGGAGACGTTATACTGAATGGGGGCAGCCACAAGGATGGATTATACTGTATATTATACAGCATGGTGTAGGGATTATACTGTATATTATACAGCATGGTGTACGGATTATACTGTATATTATACAGCATGGTGTACGGATTGTACTGTATATTATACAGCATGGTGTACGGATTATACTGTATATTACAGCATACAGCATGGTGTACGGATTATACTGTATATTATACAGCATGGTGTATGGATTATACTGTATATTATACAGCATGGTGTATGGATTATACTGCATATTATACAGCCTGGTGTACGGATTATACTGTATATTATACAGCATGGTGTACGGATTATACTGTATATTATACAGCATGGTGTACGGATTATACTGTATATTATACAGCATGGTGTACGGATTATACTGTATATTATACAGCATAGTGTACGGATTATACTGTATATTATACAGCATGGTGTACGGATTATACTGTATATTATACAGCATGGTGTACGGATTATACTGTATATTATACGGCATGGTGTACGGATTATACTGTATATTATACAGCATGGTGTACGGATTATACTGTGTATTATACAGCATGGTGTACGGATTATACTGTATATTATACAGCATGGTGTACGGATTATACTGTATATTATACAGCATGGTGTATGGATTATACTGTATACTATACAGCATGGTGTAGGGATTATACTGTATACTATACAGCATGGTGTACAGATTATACTGTATATTATACAGCATGGTGTAGGGATTATACTGTATATTATACAGCATGGTGTACAGATTATACTGTATACTATACAGCATGGTGCACAGATTATACTGTATATTATAGAGCATGGTATACGGATTCTATTGTATACTATACAGCATGGTGTACGGATTCTACTGTATATTATACAGCATGGTGTACGGATTCTACTGTATATTATACAGCATGGTGTACGGATTCTACTGTATATTATACAGCATGGTGTACTGATTATACTGTATATTATACAGCATGGTGTATGGATTATACTGTATATTATACAGCATGGTGTACGGATTATACTGTATATTATACAGCATGGTGTACAGATTATACTGTATATTATACGGCATGGTGTACGGATTATACTGTATATTATACAGCATGGTGTACGGATTATACTGTATACTATACAGCATGGTGTACGGATTATAATGTATATTATACAGCATGGTGTACGGATTATACTGTATATTATACAGCATGGTGTACAGATTATATTGTATATTATTCAGTATGGTGTACAGATTATACTGTATATTATACAGCATGGTGTACGGATTATACTGTATGTTATTCAGTATGGTGTATGGATTATACTGTATATTATACAGCATGGTGTACGGATTATACTGTGTATTATACAGCATGGTGTACGGATTATACTGTATATTATTCTGTATGGTGTATGGATTATACTGTACATTGTATAGCATGGTACAGGGATTATAATATATACTGTACAACAAATGCGTTGCGGTTACACCATGCCGGACAATATAACCCCTGCGCCACGCTGTACAATATACAGTACGTACAGTGTATGCATATACCCACACACATACATACACATACATACACACACATACACATACACACACACACACACACACACACACACATACATACATACACATACATACATACACACACATACATACACACACATACACACACATACATACATACATACACATACACACATACATACACACACATGAAACACATAAAAACTTACAGTTTCTTGTCCTGACGCCACTCTGGAGGGGGCTGGCCCTTGGTCTTCTTTCCCATCTTGCCGCGCTGCACAAGTCCTTCCCTGTCCAGGAGCAGCAGCGTGCCGTGAGGGAGGAGGCGGGGCCAGCTGGGAGCGCACAGGAGCGCTCTCAGGACTCATCAGGGTAAAAGTTGCGGCAGTGAGGGGGGCCAGGAGAGGCCCGGAGCGCAGGGACGGGACGCATCTTAATGATGCAGAGTAGGGGGCGGGGCCTCCCGTGCGCTCCGGGCCCCCCTGTGCCGCGGGCCCCATAGCAGTGGCGTGGTCTGCCTATATGGGCGGTATGCCACTGCCAAGAGCTGTTACAGGGCATCACGGCGCAGACCGATGTGTGGCTGTCACCGCTGAACCTCAAGCCAGGCATGGTTGTGTGTGACAACGGGCGTAATCTGGTGGCGGCTCTGCAACTCGGCAGACTGACACATGTGCCATGCCTGGCCCACGTGTTCAATCTCATAGTTCAGCGGTTCCTCAAGACATACCCCAATCTGTCTGATTTGCTCACCAAGGTGCGCCGCATCTGTGCGCATTTCTACAAATCCACCACAGATGCTGCCACTCTCAGGGCAGCGCATCACTGCCTACAACTGCCCGCTCACCGACTGTTGTGCGACGTGCCCACGAGATGGAATTCGACATTAAACATGTTATCCAGAGTTTACCAGCAGCGCAGAGCCATTGTAGACTGCCAGATGTCAACTTCCACCAGAACTGGTAGTCAGGTCAGTCAGATTCCTCAAGTCTACAATGAGGAGTGGACGTGGATGTCTGATATCTGCCAGGTGTTGACCAACTTTGAGGAGTCAACACAGATGGTCAGCGGCGATGCCGCCATTATCAGCCTCACCATCCCGCTGCTTTGCCTGTTGAAAAACTCACTGCTCAGCATGAAGTCAGATGCTTTGCGCTTGTCACAAGAGACGGTGGAGGAAGATACGTCGTTTGATAGCCAGAGCACCTTCCGGTCTGTTTCTCAGCGCGTATCGGAGGAGGGGGATGAGGATGAGGAGGAAGAGGAGGAGAATGTTGGCGAGACAGTAGAGGGTACCAGTGCTCAGTCCTTAACTCTTGAGCGTGTATGGGCTGAAGAGGAGGACTTGGAGGAGGAGGAGGAAATGGAGAGTCAGGCCAGTGAGGAGAGGGAATTCTTACGTGTTGGGACTCTGGCGCACATGGCAGACTTCATGTTAGGCTGCCTATCCCGTGACCCTCGCATTAGAAGCATTTTTTCAAACATCGATTACTGGGTGTTCACTCTCCTGGACCCACGGTACAAGCAGAACCTTTCCACTCTCATCCCTGCAGAGGAAAGGGGTATGAGAGTGAATAGATATCAACAGGCCCTGGTGCACAAGCTGAAACAATCCTTCCCATCTGACGCCACTAGCGGCAGAGGGCATGGTTCTGTGGGCCAAGTAGCGGGGGAGAGGAGGCGAGCAGGCAGCTTGTCCAGCACTGGCAGGGGAACGCTCTCCAAGGCCTTTGCCAGTTTTATGTCACCCCAGCAAGACACTGTCACCTGTCCCCAGTCTAGGCAGAGTAGGGGGGAGCTGTACAGAAAGATGGTGAGGGAGTACCTAGCTGACCATTCCAACATCCGTAGCGATCACTCTGCTCCATACAACTACTGGGTTTCAAAGCTGGACACGTGGCCTGAACTGGCGCTGTACGCCTTGGAGGTGCTGGCCTGCCCTGCCGCTAGCGTGCTGTCAGAGCGGGTATTCAGTGCAGCTGGTGGCTTCATCACCGATAAGCGTACACGCCTGTCAACTGACAGCGCTGACAGACTGACGCTTATTAAAATGAACAAAGCCTGGATTTCACCGGAATTCAAATCTCCTCCGGGGGAAAGCAGCTAAAGATTAACATTACTTATGTATCCGATTCCTCTTCTCTACTCCTCCTACTCCTCCTCCATGTTGTCTTCGCCTAACGCTGACCAAAAAAACGCCATTTTTTAGAGGTTCAACTGGCACTCTTTTACCACAATTTTTCAGGAGGGCCCCCTACAGGCCCTCTCTCCAAACAATTTTTCCGGAGGTCCACCTACAGGCCCTCTCTCCAATTTTTCCGGAGGTCCACCTACAGGCCCTCTCTCCAAACAATTTTTCCGGAGGTACACCTACAGGCCCTCTGTCCAAACAATTTTTCCGGAGGTCCACATACAGGCCCTCTCTCCAAACAATTTTTCCGGAGGTCCACCTACAGGCCCTCTCTCCAAACAATTTTTCCGGAGGTACACCTACAGGCCCTCTCTCCAAACAATTTACATCTTTTTCCTATCTTTCTCTCTCTCCAAACTATTTTTCCAGATAGCTGCCATATACGGTATTAAACTGAGTAGTATACATAGAAGACGTACCACACTTGATCAATCTCATAATTTACGACTGTACCGGTTGATGCTAAATTTTTAAGTTGGGGTCGGCTGTTGTCACCACCACACGCTAGCCCAGGGGGCACTCCTCTGGCTCTTCCAGCTCAACCTCCTTCCCCCCAGCCTGCCCCCCACCTACAGGCCCTCTCTCCAAACAATTTACCCGGATAGGGGACGTATTAGATATTATACTGATTTTTGTTGGTTCCTCTTTTAATTGGCTCCTGACCTGTGATAGGCAGAGCATGGACACGTCCCCTTAGCTGCAGTAGAAAAGACACTCCCCTGGCCAGAGTAAGCTCTTTTTCCTTTTCCGGGTTCGAAAAATCCATGAAATATATGGTCCCAAGATAGGGGACATATACGATTTTAAACTGAGAAGAATCGATACCACACATGCCCCACTAGGAGAATTTGGGGTAATGGTGGGATTAGTCAGCCTCAGAGGCATCCATGCATGCTGCCCCTGCTGTTTCCTGTCCATTTCCGTGGTGTTTCCATCATTTTCTGAGGTTTCCAGGTTTTCACCCAGCCTTCCCTAGGCAGAGCCTTGGTCCCCTGCAAAAATGCTCGAGTCTCCCAATGACTTCAATGGGGTTCGTTATTCGAAACAAGCACCGAGCATCGGGAAAAGTTCGACTCGAATAACGAGTACCCGAGCATTTTAGTGCTCGCTCATCTCTAGTGGCTACACTACATCCCATAAAATAATAAACAATAAAGTTGACTATATACAAAGCAGGTATATGATACATGAAAAGTCAAAATAGTGTGCATACATATGCATTATACTACATTTTTAATTACATGCTATTATAAAAGTATTCCGATCCAGATGCTGATTAGAAAAATTACAAAATTTCAAAATTTCAAAGGGACAGCCCCTTTAAAATTGTACTGATAATGTAAAATGGCATCTCTGCAGCTTACCCTAAAGGTGGCCATATACATGATATCTTAGTAGGTTACACTTGTAGATTGATGGCTGAACAAAAGAACGCCTAGTGAATGACTGTTCCACCGCCGCAGCAATACACATTATAGTATAATTGAAGTATTTCCTTGCAGGTAAGCCAGTTGTACACATCAAATGTGTAGTGTTGAGGACATAGCCTAACACTGTGTGAAAGCCAGGCTTTCATTGCTCATTCAGATAATATGTTGTCCATCATTTTATTTTGGAAATTTACAACATGCAATGATCCAATTTCCGTTTAAAATACTATTATAATATTTAAAGGGTGGTCTTGTTTAAAAAATCATTTTGAAACAGGCTTTCATGGCATTCTACAATAATAGAGCAAATTTCCTCCTTTGGGACAATTACAATAGCTGGAATAGAAAACATTTACAAGAGTTTGGAAGGCCTCAGCTTGTCCATACATACACATATTGTCCATTAATTTCAGGCGATAATGCAATGATTAAAGGCTATGTACAACTTTGGGTGAATTTCTGTTTATTATTGCATTGTACTCATTTTGTACTAAAAAAATCAGTTTTTCAATTGGTCTTTATAAAAAATATGGAGCCCTTTTTGTGTACTTAGCTGAGATACTCTAGTAGCAGCCTGTGGATGTTCTCTCTTTTCCTTCAGTTGGGAAGCTGAAGGACTCCTTATCTCTGCTCTCTGACATTCTAAACACTCATTATAGCTCAGTTCTCATCTTACTGATAAGAATGTGGCTTAAATAAGCGTTTATGTCCTCTTAGTTGTTTAGAGATAAGGTGTATTAGATTACCAGCACAAAGTGAAAGTGCCAGTCACACAGTTAGAAAAACAGTTAACCTTTTGTAACAGAAAGGCTCAATATTTTTTAATAAAGGCCAATTGATTTTAGCTAAAAATGAGTAAAATGCAATCACAAACAAAAATTGCCTCCAAAGGTGTATATAGCTTCTTTTCCCCTGTGGTTGTCCTGCATTTACTTACTTGTTCCCTTGCAGATTAGAGCTGATCAATGTGGATTCCAGCAGCAGGACATCATTTGGATTCTTTATTTTTGTTCAGGGGCTACTTCTAGAGATAAGATATTGTCAAAAGTGGACAACCCCTATAATCTATAGTTTATTTATACATTTCAAAACTTTTAAAATTGTTTTTTTTAATTTCTTGTGCTGTTCTGCAGAGGTGACTGAAATAATTAAAGCTGTTGAAAGCCAAGAAAACCTACTGGAAGATATTCAAAATGATATTCATCAGGCTGCTAGTCATCTTCAAGATCTTCAAAACACACTGGGGAATAATGCAACTATTGCACTTGGCAGCAGTCAGAATCAGTCAGGTATGCTGGTGTGTGGACATTTATTTAGATGTTAGGGTAGGGGCTAGTGAAAACTAACTGAATATGTTACTAAATTACAAATAAAAAGAAAAGTATCTTCCAACAAATACAAATTTGGGGGGATTCGTCCCACATTAATCACAAAAATGGCAGTTGCAATATTACAGTTAAAGAGAAGAAGGCATCTACCACCAAAATAGATCATTTTTGGACAGTTTGTTTAGCTTTAAAAAAAAAAAAATCTGACAATACAGTGTGTTTGATGCCACCATGGTGTTAAGATCTTGAAAGGGGTTAGATAAAGCCCTGGAAGACCTCAGTATTATATACAACTTCTAAAGAAAATTGGAGCACTTTAGATTCGGACAAAATTTTTTCCGAATAAATTGAATCTGATGACTGATTCTTCATAATTGGACATTGGAAACTCTTTTTAGGAAATTTGCTCATCTCTAGTGGGGGCATAAATGTTTGAGGTAATTCTCCTTCACAAACTACCATCAGAATGAATGAAGTACAGATTTTACACACTGTATGTGAAAGACAGCTTGATAATTATTGTATATACTATGGGGATCATTTATCAAGCTGAAATATGCCTAAATTAGACGTATTTCAGGCACAGATTGTGAAGCAACGGTTAATTGCGCCACAGTCTGCGGCTTCTCCATGCTCACGCTAGGTCTAAATAAGTGGCCGCGGTGTGAGCAGGGAATGACCGTCAGGCGTAGAAAAAGTTCTAAATGTAAATCAGCTAGGAAGCTGTCTTACATTTAGAAGTGATGGAAGATCCACAGAAGTTTTGAAGAGGCCAACACCTCTTCATAACTTTAGCGATCCACCGCCAGCTATAGTGGTATATTAATAAATGACCCCTATGTGCTTGGTTTAAAAGTCTGGGTCAAATCTTAGTTGTATTTTTAAAATGTGCATACTTTTGTTGCAGAAATAGATGACCGTATTGTCCGGGAAATAGTACTACCACATATAGAAAATTTCCTCAAAGCTCATTTTAGTCCCATATGGAACAGTTTTAACAAAAGTCTTCAAAATCTTAATGGCATGGTTAAGAACCTTTCTGAAAGTGTTGAGATTAACAGAAGAACATTGAATATATTCTTGGAGAATTCTGTACCAAAGAAAGACCTCTATGAGCTAGGAACTAAATTTGAGTCCAAAATTCAAGAAAATGTTGATAAACTTGAACAACTGAAACAACAGATAGATAACAACTTCCATGTACAACAAACTGTGATCCAACATAATTTGACCATGATAAAAGCTGATGCAGATGTAAAGTTGAAACGGAATCTGAAGTTTCAACAGTCACAGTATTCCTACTTAAACTTTAGCATTGGAGAACTTCGCAGAGGACAAGAACAACTTCAAGATGATCTATTAGATTTGGCTCAAAATATCACACTACTTTGTTCTCCAAGACAAGTAGAACTATATTCTACTGCAAATTACCAAGTAAATGAAACCCTTATAGAACACAATACCCAGATTAAAGATTTATTGACTGAATCGGAGGCAGCTTTTGAAAATATTAGTATTCTGGAGAAATGGTTAAAAGAACTCCGTACCGAATTTAAACAGAATTCAGAAAAAGTCCAGATGCAGTTCATGGAGAAAAGCCTCATCGTGGAAGAAATCAAAGATCTAATTCAGAGGCAGATAATGGAACTTAATTATACAGTTAACAGTATTCAAAACAGTAGTGATGAGTTATTTGATAATTGTGACTGCCACAAAATGAATTTGGACATAATAGCTCTTGAGGAAATACAACGGAACTTCTCAAATCAGTTTAGAGATGTTTTATATGGAATAGAAGATGTCAAACAGAAGGAGGGAAGTTCAAAGACATATCTGCAGCATTCTGTAGAAGATTTAGCACAGGCCCTTCAGTTTAACCGTCAATCTCTTGCTGCTCAACAAGAACAAGGACGAAAGTTAATGCTGATCACTTCCCAGCTGCAAACCCAAATGAAAAACCTTACAGAAGATGTCAGACATATTAGGATGGACAATGGTCAGATCCACAAGCATATTAAACATCTAGACAGTTCTTTTAGCTCTCTTCTTGAAGATGCAACAAGACATGAAAGAGTGTTGGAAGCTCTACTTGGAGAAGAAGCTCTTGAACTTCTCTCTGAAGATAATCCAGAAGCTGTGTATATGACAGTCATAAAAATGCATGAAGTGCTGAACAACACTTTGCATGTCCTGGAAAAGCAGCTGCTCAATACTGATTCTTTGAGTGAACGTTTGCAATTCTTGGAGATGCATTATGGAAATCAAAATTCTCCTGATTCTGCTGCCATTTTCAATGTTGAGCAACATAATGAAGGAAGTACACTCGATAGATCCTTACAGAGTGGCAGTTTAGAGCACATGGAGCCGAATCATGAAGCATCTAGAGATCATGATGCTAATGAATTTGAACACAATGATATTATGATCTTGAAAAGGGATCTTCAGTATCTCTATGCCAAAGTTAACGAACTAGAGTCTATATTATCTAATTTACCTCATACAAAAAATGATACAATTATAGATGCTTTAAAACCATTTAACACTTCAATTATTTCTATAAAGTTGGACATTAAAAATTTAAGAGAGCTTTATAATGAACATATGCAGTTATTCCATAAGATATTTGGAAATTATGAAGCACTCATTTCTTCAGATGTACCTCTGGATATTGAAAAGCTCAAGTCATTCATCGATAAAAAAATGAAAAAAAGACAAAAAGGATTAGAAACACAAAATAAAAGACAACCTAAAAAACACAGTGAAGAACACTGGCAATCTGATGAAACAGGATCACCCAATCAAGGTATGTTCAACTTTCCTATGTTTGCTTTATACTGTTATAAAGTGACATTCTTCCAGGCCGTCATATCAGACTGAAGTGGGCAGCAATTGCTGGTGAGTTCAACCCCACCTACACCATACACTAAGACTGCGTATTACAAGTATTAGCATAGTCTTAGACTACAATTTTCTCCTATGTTGGCACTGGAAGGAAGGGGTAGTCTGAAAGTCACAGCAGATTTAATTTCTGTGGCCAGGGTTGCCAACCATCTGCATTTTCACGGACAACCCAAGCAGAGTCGGTGTTGTTTTTCTGCAGTTCATAGGGTCCAGCAGAAGTAAACAATGTCTGTGATTTTTTATTTTATTTTAAAGTTTGCACTCTTCATGGAATGATGCACAATGCAAGCCATCAGTCAATCCTCGCTCAACTCGTGTGTGTATATATATATATATATATATATATATATATATATATATATACATACAACTTATAGGAAGGTAGTATAGTCTTGTTGGCTTATTGACACACCTGGTATAACAACAGGGCAGTGGCTTATAACCCCTGAGAACAAAAATTCTAACAACAAACCCAATCCTTTTTTTCCCTGAGCATGATTTGTTAGAGTGGAAATCAGGAGGCTCTTATACACTATCGTTGGCTGGTCTACCCAAAATCAGCCTGTTTAGTCAACATTAAAGGGTTTCTGTCACCAGTTTTGGGCATATAAAACAGGATGACATTTGCAATGTGCAAATGTCACCTGATGCCCAAACTGGTGATCATTTTTTTACTGGTGCCCCCGTTTTTGAAATAAATCAACTTTTGTCGTATGCAAATGAAGCTTACTAGGTGCAAGGGGCGGTAACCCTGCACCTAGTAAGCGCCGTTTCCCTACCTTTATTCACGCCCCCTTTGTTGTGATGGACAGGGCCAGGCAGCTCGCTCTAGCTGCTCCTGGCCCTGTCCGTGCTGAAAATCCCGCGCCTGCGCCGTTCGGACTTCATTCGGCGCAGGCGCAGTGAGTGCCGATTGCTGCCGGGCTCCCGGCTTCCTCACTGCGCCTGCGCCGCCTTCTCTTCTGGGTGTTCTGTGACGTCATCGGCGCAGGCGCAGTGAGGAAGCCGGGAGCCCGGCAGCAATCGGCACTCACTGCGCCTGCGCCGAATGAAGTCCGAACGGCGCAGGCGCGGGATTTTCAGCACGGACAGGGCCAGGAGCAGCTAGAGCGAGCTGCCTGGCCCTGTCTATCACAACAAAGGGGGCGTGAATAAAGGTAGGGAAACGGCGCTTACTAGGTGCAGGGTTACCGCCCCTTGCACCTAGTAAGCTTCATTTGCATACGACAAAAGTAGGGATGAGCGAACTTTTGAAAAGTTCGGTTCGGTTCGCTTCGGCGAACTTTCTTGAAGTTCGGATTCGTACGAACCGAACCTAAAACGAACTTTATACGAACGAATATACGCATATTTGAGAATCTACAATAATACGTACGCTAATGCGAACATTCCCGCACAAATAACGAACATACAGTCTAGCGTTGTCAAAGGTACGCTACTTAACTGAATATGTACGCATTTGATATGCCGTTTTTATTTTAACCAGATTCGTCTTAAAAGTTCTTAAACGAATCTGGTTCGTTACGGTTCTGTTCGCTCGTCCGAACGAACGTTCGGACGAACGAAAATAATAAGTTATTATTTTCGTTCGTCCGAACGTTCGTTCGGACGAGCGAACAGAACCGTAACGAACCAGATTATTACCCATCTCGGCCATTCTCCTCCCAAAAGGGTGGTTTGACACGAGGGTCACACCAGGATACAAGGGATTGTAGGAGTAATAAATAATCCCTTGTATCCTGGTCTATTCTGTGGAAAAAGTAAACTTTATTTACGAACCTGATTCATACGAACTTGACGAAAGTTCGGTTCGGGGACGAACCGAACGTTCGGTAAAGTTCGTAACGAATCTGGTTCGTTACGGTTCGGTTCGCTCATCCCTAGACAAAAGTTGATTTATTTCAAAAACGGGGGCACCAGTAAAAAAATGATCACCAGTTTGGGCATCAGGTGACATTTGCACATTGCAAATGTCATCCTGTTTTATATGCCCAAAACTGGTGACAGAAACCCTTTAATGTGTATGGCAATTTAATGTGGTTTTCCTAGAAGATAACATTTTAAGATAAGGCCTCAGTCCTGCTTCGCCTCACAAAAGGTTAATATTTACCTGCTCCCTACTGCTCCAGCCCTGCATGGTAGTTCCTGCTCCTCCATTTTCAGGTGCTTGACTTGTTTTCTTCTGGTCAGGGCATGGACATGGCCATGTGTGTGCTGCTGCAGCTAATGACTGGCTACAGCAGTGACATGTCACTTAAAACTTAATATTCCCCCTAAAAAACCCTTAAAGGACCGTGTAATCTGATGATCTAGTTGGTTGAATTAGTATAATAAAATGCCCTGCAAATGTAGACATAAGGAACATTTCCAATAATATGAATAAATTATAAAACTGCTATTTAGGCAGATATCTTATAAATTCTTTCTCAATGGCAGAGCTTTACTGTCAATCTCTGATTCCTGTAGGAGTGTGTATACTGTATATCATCAATAACTACTCCGGCAAGGTAAATTATGCATGTCTGTCTATTGAATTCAATCAGCACTGGACCTGTTTCAGCATCCTGTTTTTACAGCAAACAAGGAGTTCAATTAGTAAGAGCTCATATACAGTAAAATAGCTTTACTTTTTATTTTGAGAATACACTAGGAAAAGTGCTACGTCTTCTTGAACCCCTTTATTGGGAAAGAGTTAAAAAAAAACAGTACGATAACCATTACAGATCCCATTGAGGATATTATACAGAACTGCATGGTAGCACCAGTGGAGAGCACATACCAGTACAAGTTCTCACATCACATTAAAATGGACACCTGATGAACTTAGAATGGGCCACCTCCAGGGGCCCTATATTGAACCATATGGACTGCCTCTTTACTACTTAGTAGTTCTTTGGTTTGATTCCTCCTTTAACCCCTTGATGTACATGCATAGTGGATGTCATCTCTTTAAGGATGGCGCCCACTGCGGAGTGAGCGTCATGGCCACCAGGAACCTGATGATTCACACAGACACCTAGAGTTAATGGTTCCGACCAGCAATAATGCTAATCAAAGAATTTTAATCCTTCAGATGCTATGATCACAGCATCCGAGCGCCAAAAACATGGGGGAGACTTGTGCGCCCTGGGCTGGAATGACTCTCCCTAACAGCAATTGGGGGATGTGTTCCTTCCCTGTGGTAGGCTCAGTTCCTCTGAAAGATCTGACACCTTCCCACAGAGGCTCTGTGACAGGGCTCCAAATGAACATAGTGAGTTTGTTAGCAAGTTTCTCATACTGCACTAGAGTCTATGCCCGAAGCCATTTGATGATCCCATGTTCAAGTTGCCTAAGGAACTTTTAATATGTGTAAAAAAAAAGTTTTTAAAAATGTAAAAATAAAAATCTAAAATTTCAAATCACCCCCCTTTCCCCATAATAAAAATAAACAATAAGAAATAAACATTGTAAGCATTACCACATCCCAAAACACATGTACTATGAAAATAGTCCCTAAAAAAACCTCATACAACTATGTGAACATAAAAATAAAAAAGTCTAGTAAAGCTAGAAGTAAAATCAGAAATCACCATGTCCTCAAAGAATTAAAAGACGAACAAACCATGTGTATTTAGCTTCTTAATGTAATATATATTGTCCATTTCATTTTCAATGGTGTCTGTAAATTAACTGTCCATGGTTTGTGTTTTCTTTTAGATCCTCTTGTTGCATTCAGTGCAATGTTTACCACTGGTGCTGAAGGAGCAAAAATGATCCGATTTAATGATATTGACCTGAATTATGGAGATGCATTTTCTTCAGAAGATGGCCACTTCACAGCTCCATACACTGGAGTCTATGCCTTTTCAATAAGTGTTGATTTTGGCATTGGTAACGGACTTGGATATCTGGTTTTTAATGGACGTCACAGTATTTCCCTTGAAAACAGCAACACTGAGCCAGCAGAAAGCCTTAAGCACCAGTTTGCAGTTGTGGAGCTTAAGAAAAATGAGAAGGTTTGGTTTGAACTATTTCAGGGGTCAATCAAAAAGAACACAAAGAAAACCTCTCTGTCTGGTTATCTGGTATTCAAAACGTGAGCTTAATCCAGTAGACATTACAAGAAATCTCTGACGGCCACTTCTGTGTATCAGTTTGAATGCAGAATACAGATTGCTTTCTTTTAACGATCCTGTTTCCATGACTGGTATATGTTTTTAGAAATTATTTGTATTCTTGATGAAATACCGATGCTGGAGCATCTTTGTTTAGAACCCTGTGTTATTTCTCTGCTATTCCTCCTTGGAAAAGTATTTAAAAAAAGAACAACTGGGTATTACCCTTCGCCTTGTCAATAGACAGCTTGACATGTCCAATACTGATGAGAGAGTTTTAGAGTGTGCTGGGACACTCCTCACTGATTACTAAAACATACATGTCAGCAAAGGTCATATTTCCTCTTTATCTTTCTATATATCTATAGACAGTAAGGCTACATACACACAAACACTGTCAGTTTTTCATGGCCATTTTACAACCATTTTTGGAGCCATTTTCTGCCCATCTGTCCATTTTTAATGACTGTTTTGCTTCTGTTAAAAACGGCCATTATAAATGGATGAATTCAATTGCCTTTTTTTAAATCCCAACCCTTGCAGTGGCCTCTGTATACGCAATGTGCAGCCTGAACATCAATTCTGTACCCCCTCCTCATAGTGCCAATTGTATGATTAATACCCCCTTATTGGACCCCAGTAATATGAATGCCCTTCTTAATGGCCCCCAGCATTATGAATGCTCCCCTTAATGACCTCCAGTATCATGAATGCTCCCCTTAGTGGTCCCCAGCATTATTAATAACCTTATTGTATGCAAGTGTCCCAACATGCAAGTGGATGAGGTTTTTTTTTTTTTTCTTTAAACCCCTGAAAGATCAAGTGTACTCATTTTGGGTGAGCTCACGTTCAAAATGTTACCATTGATTTCAATGGGGTCTGCTGAACAATGAAAATGGCCAAAAATAGAACATGTTCTATTTTTGGATGGCTATTCGCTGGCCATTATAAACCAGCCATGTGAATAGCCCCATTGATTTTAATTGGTTTTTAAAACGGCCATCACACATTGCCTGTTTGTATTATGTAACTATGGAGACACATAGCTCTGCATAGAAGTTGTAGACACAAAATAGAAATGCTGGTCTTAATAAAAGTGCCCCTTAATCTTTAATCAACACAAAATGCAAAGTGAATTTATTATAAAGGCATTTGAGTAATAAAACATGGCTGTAAACGTGCACATAGTCTTTAATGTGCCAGTAATGCTATTGCTGGAGAATTGTGCACTTTTTATACCGGGGGTACTAAATTACTCTTTGTAAAAGTCCATATACCTGGGTGTGCCATTGGGTGAGGGTCAAAGCCCCAGTGGGGTGTAGCGCTACAAAGCAAGGGTTTTTTTTTTCTAACAATAAGCGATGCCACTAATCCCATCTTATCCACTTAATGCCCCAACACAATAAAAATGTCACCTAGGTGCCCCCTAGACAGTAAAGATGCGCTTAGTGTCCCTCAGACAGTACCCCTTTGGTGCCCCCCACAGAGTATAATGACCCTTATTGTCTCCCCACACAGTATGATGTCCCTTTAAGCCGCCCATGGCAATATGGTGCCACTAAGTGGCACCCTGACAGTAGGATGTTCCAAAGTGCCCCTCCTCAAAGCAGGATGACGATCCCTTAAGTGCCACCAGATTGATGTCCTCTAAGTGCTCCCCACACAGTATAATGTGCCTATAAGTGACCCCCCACACACTGATGCCCCTTTAAGTGCCCCTCACAGTGATACCCTCTTCAGTGCCCCTTTTGTCATCTGCTGCCTGTGGCTTGGCACGACAGGGCCAATGACGTCACTGCATGGCGACTGCCAACCATGAATCACCGATGATGGGGGAATGGTGAAGCAGGGAGCTGACAGACGGTTGTAATCAACTGTAATTGCTTCTTGCTGGCACAGATAAAGTTGAAACCAAGATGTGCAGGGGTCCAGACAGCTGGACCATCTATTATATACTATGAATTATAAAAATTTGAATCTAATACATAATACTGTACACACATATTAGTGCATTGACTATCAAAAGATAAGTAAAACAATATACATGCAAACAGATATCTTGTAGAAAATAATGTTAGTAATATGTGCCATCTTTATTTTGGTGCCAGTGTGATCTCAAGCATATCTGCACACAGAATATGAATGACATAAAATATCCAACTCTGTTTATTGAACAGAAATGACAATCTATTTAGTTGCATTGACAAATTTACACATATATATATATATATATATATATATATATATATATATTCTAGAATAAGACATGTTAGTTACAAACAACATTTTCCCAGTTACCATGCATATTAGGTGATGTTTGTACATATCTCTATCCTGTACTTTTTATGTCAATAAGTTTTTAAATGTCAGTTTGTTACTCTGTGTTGTCTATAGTTTTCCCTTCCTCCCCACTTATTTATTGCATGTAGATAGCAATTGAACAGAGTACAGTTTTATTATTTCATATTGTTCTCTCTATTATTGTTATGTGACCTTAAAATCTGTACTTGTAGATAGATGTATACTATGTATGTTCTGCTTTGGAAATAGCATATGTATTCGGAATCTGAAGCTGCGCATCATTTAGAAATAAAGTATACATATATAGGTGCTCTGGAAGCACTTAACCTGTTCATGTCTTCTGGCCTCTCTGTTTTTTGTCACTAGGACCAGAAACGCTCGTTCATCATGTGATCAGTTGCACCTCTATATTGTTGGGAACGAGAGTTCATGGAAACATTCGTTCCCGATAATCTGCCCAACTATTGGCACATGTAAATCCACTATGTGAAACGCTCATATATCTGGTGAAACAGACGTTCTGGCAGGCAAGTAAATTATAATTTCTGGGCCCAGAAACAATGCAGCTGTATGAGTGAGGATGGTGCGATCGCTTGTTCTCATACTGTGGAGGTGATTGCTACATGGAAATGCAGTACTTCAACCCAACTACACGAGCAGCACAGTTATAGCAGGTTTATACTGCCCGAGGAGCAGCCACAAAGGGCTGCATTTACATGCAGTGATCACATCCACAGTATGGGAACAAGGGGTCGCTACTGGGATCGCTCGCCCTCATACAGCTGCATTATTTCTGGGCAGCAGATAGCCGTTTTGACAGCACGGACGATCTGCTGACCAGAAACGATAATTAACTTGCCGGCATGAATGACAGTGATCGGCTACACCTTTAGACGGGCAGATTGTTAGGAACCAGAGTTCGTTCCCCAAAAAATCATCCCCAATAATCTGCCCAACATTTGGCCCATGTAAACCCGCCATAAGAATCCTGTTGGTTATATTATGTTGAATATAATGCCCCTTTTGAATAAGTTAAGACAGAAGACAAAGACCTAGAGAAGATTTTCCCATTTCTTAATGGGAAGAGCAGTTTTAATTAAATCTATACTTCACCCGGTAACAACATATATAATATCTAATAGTCTAGTTTTAATAGAGAAATAATACAGTGTATTTTAGATTCCATTTATCAAGAGGGGAGAGAAAACATTCTATGGATGACACTATAGGGGGTACACTATGGCTGGCACTGTGGGGCACTCTGGATGGCACTGTGGATGTCACTGTTATGGAAGAGCAGGATGATATTCACACAATAGATAGGCGTGCATCCTTTCTGCCTCACATTCATTTCAGTGAGAAGCAGAGTTGAGGATCGCGGACCGGCGGGTTTTAACTGCTGTCTCGATAAGAGGGGATCCTCACCATTGCCTCCCATTGAAATGAATGTGAGAGAAAGAAAGTGGCAGCTGGAGGGTTTTCGGTTAAAATTTGGTTCAGTTGTCCACACCCAAGGTTTAGCGGTAAAACCTGCCATGTGAACGGCCTCTAATAGGGCTCATGCACATGACCGTATTCATTTTGCGGTTTGCAAATTGTGAATCTGCGACATTCATGTGCTTCCAACATCCATATGTCTTTTTTTGCAAGGGACAGAACATGTCCTATCCTGGTCCTCAAAATGCGAACCACAAAATCATTAATGTTGATTATTTTGCAGATCCATTATTTGCACACCACAAACAGATACAATCATGTGCATGTGTCACAAACTCACCTGTCCGGGCTCCAACGGTGAGATGTCCTGCTTCTGTGAGGCCCTGCCAGGAGAGACTCACTGCTAAGCCATGCCCCCTGGGGACGCAACAGCATTCTTAGCAACAGGATGCAATGCTGTATTTCTCACCAGAGGGCGTGTTCTAGAGGAGATTAGCAGTAGGCTGATTGCTCAGCTGCCCTATTCCTATGTGTTAGTGTTTCTAACTAATGGACCGTAGAGTCATGACTTATCAGGTTCTGATGCTGGTTGAGAGCTTATAGTCCAGTGTTAATTGGAGATCTGGAGATTTAAGTAAATGGGGTCCCCAGTGCTCTAATCATTGCCTCTCTATCCAACTCTCTGCTCTGGAACTGAAGGAGGGACCACTACCTGAGTTCATCACGGATTTTCAGGATGCATTTTCCAAAGAGACCTTGGAAGTTTTGCCCCATCATCGCGACTACGATTGCGCCATTGAACTTGTCCCTGGTACGAAATTTTCCAAGGGCCAAATTTTTAATCTTTCCGGGTCTGAAAGAACGGCGATGAATAATTATATTAAGGATAGCCTGAAAAAGGGCATATTTGACTGGCTGTATCTCCAGTAGGTGCTGGTTTCTTTTTTGTGAATAAAAAAGACGATGGATTGCTCCACTGTGTTCATTACAGGGAATTTAACTTTATTGTTACTTTTCATCCTAAGTCCTGTCATGTGAAGGCAGATGCCTTATCATGTAGTTTTGGGACTTGTGAGTCTATTTATACTGAACCTGGTAGCATTCTTCCCCCTGGTGTTGTCATTGCTGCAGTTATTCATGATCTTGCCACCGAAATATGATGTTGACAGAATCTGTCTCCTAGTAACCTTCTCTCTGGTAAACTGTTTGTTCCTTCCAATCTTCGTCTTTTGGAAGTTTTGGAGGAATGTCATTGCTCTATACTGGCAGGTCATCCAGGTATTGCTGACTAAACATCAGGTCTCTAAAGCCTACTGGTGGACTACTTGGTCACTGAATGTTGTTGCCTTTGTCTCAGCATGTAATGTGTATGCTAGGACCAAGGTGCCCAGGAGACATCCTGTGGGTTTACTTTGCCCCCTGCCCATTCCACAGAGAACTTGGAACCATATTTCAATGGATTTCATTATGCACCTTCCACACTCTTTGGAAAAGACGGTTGTCTGGGAGGTCATTGACAGGTTCTCTAAGATGCGTCATCTGATTCCATTAAAGAAACATCCTTGGCTGCTTGTCGACAATATTCATAAATTACATGAGATACCTGAGTACATTGTCTCAGAGGTGTCCAGTTTGTCTTGAGATTCTGGAGAGAATTTATGAACAGGTTAGGAAATCAAACTCTCCTTCTCATCTGTGTTCTATCCTGAGACAAATGGACAAACTGAAAGGGTCAACCAGATTTTGGAGTAGTTTTTAAGATGCTTTGTTTCAGTGGAAGAGAATTTATTGTAATTATGGCTTTAATCCATGCTTTTCTTCAATCTCTGTGTCAAATTCTGTGAATCCTTCTTTAGATGCTATCGTAAATAATCTGTGCACAGTTTGGGCCCAGGCTCACAAGAGCCCTGAAAAAGCTCAACACATCCAATCCAACAAGCTAATAAAAAGCATTCTTTAGGTCCGAATTTTGTGCCCAGACTGCCCACAGCTATTCGCCTACATCAGGGCATGGTGGGAACTGTAGTTTTACAACGTCTGTATAGCCGTAGGTTGGCTACCCCTGTGCTAGTGGTTCTGATTAATGGAGCGTCGAGTCATGACCTATCAGTTCTGATCCTGGAACTTGGTGCTCTTTTTTAACCCTGGCCATACACCAGTGCCAATGATAGTCTCTGACTCACTAGCTGTGTTCCTGAGCTTATTGGATTGCTCATTCCTCTGTCTCGTTTGGTACTGCGTTGCCCGTCTGGTTCTGATCTCAGCTTATCTTCTGACCAGTCTCTGTCTCTCATTTGGTACTGCATAGCCTGTCTGCTTCTGACCCATTTACGTACAATCCTCTTTTTGTGTTGCTTTGTCTCTTGGTATTTGTCTGTCTCTGCATGTAAGTAGCACAGGAGCTATTGACCAGTTATGGTCTTTCTACCTAGGGCTTCTATTGCAAATAGGTAGGCAAAGAGGGCTGGGTTCTAGGTCAGGACTCACTGTCCGTGTCTGTGCCTATCTATAGGCATTACAGCATGAGACCTTAGAGCTCAGTAGGCAGTATCACACATGATGCAGGAACAGTAGACCTCAGAGCAGATGACAGAATTAGAGACACAGGCACAGTGAACAGTATCTGACATAACAAGCTTAGCTACACACCACATTAGACAGTATAGTAAAAGACAGCATTAGATACACAGCTCTGTGGGCAGTATCACACACAACAGGCAGTGTTATAGCTACAGTAGGCTGTATGGTATATAGGATTATATACAGATTTATTTTGATGTGCTTGCTGTTTATTGCACTCTGGAGATGGTGAAGGAGGAGCCTGTGGACTGCCAGCGATGTGATGCAGCAAGAGACAAGACACTAGCAGGATTCATGTGTGGGTGTAGTAACTTGTCCACAGGAGATATAGTGGGCATAGTTACTGCAGGCTGACCAATGTGGCAGGCGTGCCAGCCTGCATCTCATCGCTCTGCAGAGCAGTTAAGCTTGTCTAATATATAAAGCTGAGTGTATGTATGTATGTGTGTATGTCCGCTAAAGGAATCCGCACCGCCACAGCTACAATCACGAAATTTGGCACACAGGTACATCAGGTGTCCGGGAAGGTTTTAGAATGGGTTGCAGCTCTCAAGGACGTACCGTTCCTGAGATATTCCCAAAAAAATGCATTAGCCTGGTCACATGACCCTTATCAGCCAATAGAAAGCTCGCAGGCAGTTAGTCTCCACACACACAGACTGATTCACACCAGGTTTCCATAACAGCCCAGCCATTTTCCTTCACTGCTGTAGGTCTGACTGCTTTAAAGGGGCAGAGCGCTGTGGATGACACTGTTAAAGGGGTATTCCGGTTACCATAAATATACCTTATTTTAGACTAATTCATCATCAATCATTACTTAATATAATGTAAATCTCACATATTTACCGTTCAGTAGTAACAAAAGATGTTTTCTTCCACTGCTACCCTCTGTGTTTCTTCATAAATTACCAAGGCATCGACCTGTAATTCAGGCCACCCTCAAAAGAAGGACTTAAAAACCCCTCCCCCAGGTCTCACTAAGGCACGCCCCGACTCAGTCAGGCCACGTCCCCTTCCACTCCACAGCCGACGGGGATTGAAAAAATAAAGGTAAAAATCAACTTCTGTCAGCTGCAGGGTTGGGAGGGAGGCTGACTTTCTCCCTGCAGCTCATGCTCAGACTGCACAGTGCTGCTGTCTGAGAGTAAGCTGTTCAAAAGGACATCCCTGTGTCCATCCAGGCCCTGCGCATGACGGAGGACAGGGAGTCTGAAAGCCGGACTGTCCAGCCTAAAACCGGACCTCTGGCCACCCTAGGGGCAAGCTGATGTAAGGGTGGCCAGACGTCCGGTTTTAGGCTGGACAGTCTGTTTTTTGGCTCCCTGTCCTCCATCCGACGCAGTGCCTGGATGGACACAGGGATGTCCACCCTTTCAGTAGCTCACGCTCAGACAGCTTCTCCTCTGTGTCTTCACGGAGCCAGGGGACGTGGCCTCATGTTTAGGGGTGTGGCTTCATGGGGCTGGGGCGTGGCTTCACGTTTGGGGGCATGGCCGGTGAGGTCCGGCTTTCTGGGGTGAAGACAGTGGCCACCCTGGAGGTCACAGTTAAAGGGGAGGGTGCTGTGGATGTTACTGTTAAGGGGCAGGCTGCTGTGGAGGTCATTGTTAAAGGGGCGGGCACTGTAGAGGTCACTCTCGATATCTTTTAACGACACACACACAAACATTAAATGAAATAGATGAAATATACCCGGGCGAAGCTGGATCGTTCTGCTAGTTTATAAATAAAACTAGATAGTGAAGAAAACCGGAAGTTCTGAATATAAACATACCTACCAGATACTTAGATGCCCAGACAGGGGGAAGGAAAGCACAGACATGAAAAACAGGTATTAGGGGCATATATATGTATTGTGAGGGGTGTTAGGAGCACATAAAAAGAATTTTGATTTTCAGACCAGACAGCCTCTTTAAATCTTTTGATTCATTATCCCTGGAATATGCTCTTCCAAAGAGTATGAATTAGTATCAAATAAGATCTTAGTTAAAAGAAAGTGGCTGGGATAAATATACAAGTGCATCTCAATAAATTAGAATATCATCAAAAAGTTTTTTTTTCAGTAATTCAATTCAAAAAGTGAAACACATGTATTATATTGAGTCATTACAAACAGAGTGAACTTTTCAAGTGTTTATTTATATTAATACTTATGATTGTGGCTTACAGTCAAGGAAAACCCAAAAGTCATTATCTCAGAAAATTAGATTATATTAGACCAACTGTAAAATTTTTTTAAACACAGAAATGTTGGCCAAATGAAAAGTATGTACAGTAAATGCACTCAATACTTGGTTGGGGATCCTTTTGCATCTTCCTCTTGACAATACCCCATAGATTCTCTATGGGGTTAAGGTCAGGCGCCTTGGTGGCCAATCAAACACAGTGATACTGTGGTTATTGTGGTTATTAAACCAGGGATTGGTACTTTTGGCAGTGTGGACAGGTGCCAAGTCCTGCTGGAAAATAAAAATTCCATCTCCAAAAAGCTTGTCGGCAGAGAGAAGCATGAAGTTCTCTAAGATTTCCTGGTAGACGGCTGCACTAACTTTGGTCTTGATAAAACAAAGTAGACCTACACCAGCAGATGACATGGCTCCCCAAACCATCACTGATTGTGGAAACTTCACACTAGACCTCAAGCAGCTTGGATTGAGTGCCTCTCCACTCTTCCTTCAGACTCTGGGACCTTGATTTCCAAATGAAATGCAAAATTTACTTTCATCTGAGAATAACACCTTTGACCACTGAGCAACAGTCCAGTTCTTTTTCTCCTTGGCCCAGGTTTCTGGCTTTGTCTATTGGTCATGAGTGGCTTGACACATGGAATGTGACACTTGTAGCCCATGTCCTGAATACGTCTGTGTGTGGTGGCTCTTGAAGCACTGACTCCAGCAGCAGTCCACTCCTTGTGAATCTCCCCCAAATTTAGAAAAGGCCTTTTCTTAACAATCCTATCAAGGCTGCGGTTCTCCCTGTTGCTTGTGCACCTTTTTCTACCACCCTTTTTCCTTCCACTCAACTTTCCATTAATATGCTTTGATACAGCACTCTGTTAACAGCCAGCTTCTTTAGCAATGACCTTTTGTGGCTTAACCTCCTTGTGGAGTGAGTCAATGACTGCCTTCTGGACATTTGTCAAGTCAGCAGTCTTCCCCATGATTGTGCCGCCTACTGAACCAGACTAAGGGACTTTTTTAAAGGCTTAGGAAGCTTTTGCAGGTGTTTTGGGTTAATTATTCTAATTTTCTGAGATAATGAATTTTGTGTTTTTCTTGGCTGTAAGCCATAATCATCAATATTAACATAAATAAACACTTGAAAAAAGTTCACTCTGTTTGTAATGACTCTATATAATATATGTGTTTCACTGTTTGAACTGAATTACTGAAAAAAAAACCTTTTGGATGATATTCTAATTTATTGAGATGCACTTGTATTTGTTTTGAAGCTTTTGTGAAATTGAGTTTTCTTTTAAATAAAGTGTATACTTAATCTACTGCCTCAAAAATGTATCAAATGTTGAGCCTTGTTTCCTCTCTATATGATAAAGAAACATGGGGATTCTCAGAATAACTGAAATAGGATATTGAGCAATATCCTCATTTGTTTTCGTCGCAGAGTATTTCCCAGATGTATATAGTGTATAGGGCTCACTTCTATTCCTCTAAGTTAAAAAAAAGAAAATCAGAATTGATTAAATCAGATGTATTCATCTCTTAACCCTTTCCTGACGCAACGATTTTCCATTTTTGCATTTTCATTTTTTGCTTCCTGCCTTCCCAGAGACAAAACATTTTTATTTTTCCGTTCACATAGCCATATAAGGGCTTGTTTTTTTGCAGGAAAAGTTGTACTTTCTAATGCCATTATTTATTATTGCATACAATATAGTGGGAATTGGTAAAAAAAAATCCAAATGGGGATGAATTTGAAAAAAAAAAAAATTTGGCCACAGTTTTAGGGGTTTTGTTTTTACAGAGTTCACTATGTGGTAAAACTGACTTGTGCTCTTCATTCTCCAGGTCACTACTATTACAGCGATACCACATATGTAGTTTTTCTTTTAGTTTTAATACTAAAAAAAATAAAAACTTTTGAAAAAATAAATTTTTTCTTGTCATTGCCGTATTCTGACCCCCATAATGTTTTAGAAATGTGTGAGTTCTCATTTTTTTTGGGAAGAGCTGTAGTTTTTTATAATACCATTTTGAGGTGTGTATAACTTTTTGATTACTTTTTGTTCAATTTTTTGGGGAAGTAAAGTAATGAAAAAAACAGCAAAATCGACCTTTTTTTTTGTTACACCATTCACCATATGAGCTAAGATTTTTTTATATTTTAATAGTACAGATGTTTTCGAGGTGATGCCCATTAGGGAAAGGGGGTTGATTTGAATTTTGATATATACCTTTTTACTTTTTTTTTTATTACTTTTTGCTAGGTCCCCAATTGAACCCTAACTTACAATCATCAAATTGCAATTTATATAGGAAAATTGAATTTGAACTGTAATATACAAGTAATGAGCTTGGAAGCCTAGTGCTGGCTCAGGCTCATTACTATGTATGAATGCCTTCCTCCAATCTCCGTCCACGTGAAGCGTTCTTTACCAGGAAGCATGCGGTTCCAGGTTTTAACCCTATCAGACGTCATGGTCACATTTGACCACGGCATCTGAGGGGTTAAGTGTCTGCGGTCGGCATTACCACCGATTGCAGATATTAACCATGTGTGTTTGCTGTATGAAACAGCAGGCACCCAGCGGCTATGGTGCTCGTTCTGCTCCGGAGCAGGCAACATCTTTAAAGACTCGACATCCTCCATATATGTTCAACAGGTTGTCCGGTCCCAAAATCAAAATTCTTTTTATGTACTCCTAACACCCCTCATGATGCATATATACCTAATACCTGTTTTTCATGTCTGTGCTTTCCTTTCTTCTGTCTGGTCATCAGACTATCCTGGTAGATCTGTTTACATTCAGAGATTCCTATTTTCTTCACTACCTACCTAGCTGATGAGTTGCAGACTGGCCCTGTCTGCCACATTGTTCAGTCTGCAGTAACCATGCATCACATCAATGACAGTCCACAAGCCTCCCCCTCACCATCTCCAAAGTACAATAAACATCTTGAATATGCAATATCAAAACCCCCAGTGCCCCAGTGAAATCCAAAGTGCCCCACAGTGATGACAGTGCCCCACAGTAACATTCATACTGCTCCACAGTGACATCTACAGTGCCCCACAGTGACATTCATACAGCCCCACAGTGACTTTCAAACTGTCCCTTATTGACATCTACAGTCCCCCACAGTGACATTCATACTGCCCCAGAGTGACATTCATACTGTCCCATAGTGACATCCACAGGGCCCCAGTGACATCCACAGTCCCCCACAATCAGGGCCGGTTTTAGACAAAGTGTGGCCCTGGGCAAAATTGAAAGTGGGGCCCTAAATCCTGAAATATTGGACCAGAAGTCCGATAGGATTTTGTAGGCACAAACAGCGGTTACAACCACCGCACTGATTGTAGACTGCCAAATTATATCTCTTTAGCCTTTCCACTGTAAGCTACTGATCCTGCAGCCTCTTTGGGTTTGTTCACACAGAGTCTTTTCTGTGCTTAAAAAAATCTAATGCAGAATCCGCATCAGGTTTTTTTGGATGTATTTTTTTTCTGATGCCTTTTATATAACACTTTTTGATGCAGTTTTGCTGTGAATTTTCATTAATACTCATTTTCAAAGGAAATTCTGGACATAGAACCCGCATGAAGAATGGACAGGGCACTTCTTTTTTTTTCATGGTGCAGTTTAAAAAACCACAAGCAGAAAAAAAAGGGTCGTCTCATCTGGGCCCTGAAATGAAGGGAGAGCACAGTGTGCATGTACAGTCATCCTCCATTATGTTATGATGAGTGGCTGATCACTGGCAATTCCACAACAATGAACTATTATGGGGGATCTGTGGATGACACTGTTATGGGGGATCTGTGGATAACACATTGTTATGGGGGATCTGTGGCTGGCACAGTGTTATGGGGGATCTGTGGATGACACTGTTATGGGGAATCCGTGGATGGCACAGTGTTATGGGGGATCTGTGGATGGCACTGTTATGGGGGATCTGTGGCTGGCACAGTGTTATGGGGGATCTGTGGATGACACTGTTATGGGGGATCTGTGGATGGCACAGTGTTATGGGGATCTGTAGATGACACTGTTATGGGGGCATCTGTGGATGTCACTGTTATGGGGGATCTGTGGATGACAGTAATGGGGGATCTGTGGATGACACTGTTATGGGGGATCTGTGGATGACACTGTTATGGGGATCTGTGGATGACACTGTTATGTGTGACATAGCTTCACAGATTAGCAGCCCTGGTCTGCTCCCCCCAAGTACTGAAAAAAAAGACACTGCTAATTTGTACCTCAGATTCTTAATCTATACTCCACCTCCCCCCCCCCCCCAATTAACAATTCAGACCACCTAAACAATGTTGTCTTCATTAGTTTAACTAGAGCTCCTTATGGCCCAGACAGCAATGTGGCAATTGAAAGAAGTGCGGCCACGTCACAAACACGCCATATGGTGATGTCCTAAAAGTGCTGCAGACCTAGGTCATACTGGAGTCACAGGGAGCTCACACACAGCTCACAGAGTGGGTACACACTGGGAGCAGAGGGGGCACAGGGAGCACTCACAACTCACACAGGAAGCGCGCACAGAGGGGGCACTGGGATCTCACAGAGGAGGCGCAGGGAGGTGACAGAGGGGCGCAGGGGGCTGACAGAGGGGGCGCGGGGGGCTGACAGAGGAGGCGCGGGGGTTGATAGAGGGGGCGCGGGGAGCTGACAGAGGGGGCGCGGGGAGCTGACAGAGGGTGCACGGGAAGCTGACACAGGGGGCACAGGGTGCTGACACAGGGGGCACTGGGATCTCAAAGAGGAGGCGCAGGGAGCTGACAGAGGGGGCACGGGGGGCTGACAGAGGGGGCACTGGGATCTCACAGAGGAGGCGCTGGGATCTCACAGAGGAGGCGCAGGGAGCTGACAGAGGGGGCGCAGGGAGGTGACAGAGGGGGCACAGGGAGATGACAGAGGAGGCGCAGGGAGGTGATAGAGGGGGCGCAGGGGGCTGACAGAGGGGTGCAGGGGGCTCACAGAGGGGGTGCAGGGAGGTGACAGAGGGGGCGCAGGGAGGTGACAGAGGTAGGGTGACCAGACGTCCTCTTTTCCCCGGACGTGTCCTACTTTTGGGCATTAAAAAAAATGTCCGGGGGGAATTTGAAAATCGTCTGGGATTTTGTTGGACTGCCTCAAACTGTTTGAGTCAAACATAATTTATGTTTGACTCAAACAGTTTGAGGCAGTCCAACAAAGTCATTTTAACTTTTAAAATGGCCTTTAGGGTTAAAAATAATAAAAACAAACTCACCTTTTCCACTTGTTCGCGGCGCAGCCGGTCCGGTGTCTTCTTTCTTCTTTCCTGGCCTTGCAGGACCTGCAAAAGGACCTTTGGTGACGTCACCGCGGTCACCACCTGGTAAGCGCGCTCACTGCGCAGTGACGTCACGAAAGGTCCCTTTGCAGGTCCTGCAAGGGGAAAGAAGAAAGAAGACACCGGACCGGCTGCGCCGCGAACAAGTGGAAAAGGTGAGGTTTTTTTTATTATTTTTAACCCCTAAGGGCCATTTTAACAATTATTTTCTGTTATAACCATGTTATAACGGAAAATAATAAAGGGAAGTTCGGGTCCCCATTCCCTGGGGTATAGTGTAATGGCCCAAAAAAGAAAAATAAATAAAAGGTGTCCTCCTTTTCAGAAACCCAAATCTGGTCACCCTAGACAGAGGGGGCGCAGGGGGCTGACAGAGGGGGCGTGGGGAGCTGATAGAGGGCATGCAGGGAGATGACAGAGCTCACAGAGGGGGCTGACAGAGGGGGCGCAGGGGGCTGACAGAGGGGCGTACAGGGAGATGACAGAGCTCACAGAGGGGGCTCAAGGGAGATCAGTGACCATCAGTACATGAGGTTAGTGCAGGGCTGTTATAATAAGAGTGTTGTGACCCAAGCAGCCCTGCACCCCCCTCTTCCACCTACACTTTCTGGATGGACTTAACTGCTGGAGACGGAACAGGCAGGGTCCTGGGAGCCCCCTGCAGTTCAGGAGCTGGGGTCTGGGGGTCCGATGCAGTTGAAGGCCCAGTCATCCCAGCATGGTTTGGGCCTTGCAGCCTGGAGCAAAGGATGGGGGCAGAGCTATTTTAGCTCCGCCCACACAGAACGTCCTGATGCCGGACAACATGATCTAATGTTGTTTAGGTAAGATAGGGAGAGGGGGAGACTGTGCAAGGAGGAGGGGGAGGGGGGAACGCTGCAGCACCTTAGGAAAAAACAGAACTAAATAAAATAAAAAAAAGACTCCTAACAGCAGGGGGTCCCTGGGCAATTGCCCTGTTTCCCCCCCCCCCTCCCCTAACGCCGGCCCTGCCCACAGTGACATTCATACTGACCCACAGTGACATCCACAGTGCCCTATAGTGACAGCTATGATGCCCCACAGTGACATCTGTTGTACCCCAGCACCATTCACAGTGCCCCCCAGTAACATCTACCGTGTGCCAGTGGCATCCAAACTGACCCACAGTGACATCCACAGCATAGGGAGAGCACAGAAGCTAATTGCTATGTTCTGGCTCACGCACAATACTTACATGGTACTGTGCATGAGTTAGTAAAGGAAAGGCTTCACACAGAAGTCTATACACTGACATCAGCAGACGGACAGATGTCAGAGACAGCCAACAATCCCGGCGAATGTGCAACAGTGGTCCAGGAACAAGGAAGGCCGGCAAGAGTCGGTGACATCAGTGATGACAAGCTGTCTCATACTAAAGGGAGAGCAAGAAGACGGGCTTGGACCAGAAGCCTTGAAAATACTGAAGGAGCAGTCACATGACCCTGAAGAGGATCCTGGAAACGCCGCTGCTGCTGTTGGTAAGTATGGTTCTCCCACTTCTCTTAAAAGGTTGGACTGAGACCACATTTTTCATCTTAGGGTCAGAGAACCCCTTTAAAGCTGTAGGTTTTAATAAATGGAAATTGAGATGGAATCAAATATTGGTTGAATTAATTTTTTTCTCAGTCTCTTTCACTCTCCCTCTCCCTAAAAGGATGGGATCAGTTTGTGGATTTTTGTGGCTAAATATAACTATATTTGTATATTCATTAGTGAATCTGAGTTATTTTGATATTATGAAATAAAGAAAAGTTGAAAAGGAAAAAAAAAGTATCCATAAGAAACTGCTAACCTTCCTAGTTTTCAACAAACTAGACAACTTGAACTGTTTTACTGCATATTTCCCCTTAATATCACACTCTCTTGCCATCAGAAAAAAATCTAGCCTTCCTATTAGGGCCAAATCTCCCACTGGGAACACAAGGAACTTGTTTACAGATAGTTTATTTTTTTATTTTTTGGAAGGACGTTTGTCAGAAGAGAGAGAGCACATAACTGTCAGACCTAAAGCGGACATGTCTGTTTTAGTACAAGTAAATAAATATCCCACATGAAATAATTTTTATTTGTGTAACTCTATATTGTCCAATTCCTTTACAATTAAATATACACCTGAGTGTTACCATTTGGGTGTGTGTCCCTGCACATTCAAGTCTGACTGAGTCCAATCACTGCTGCCAGTCTCAGACTGTACAGAGACACTGTAACGAGTGGCCAGCGGTGCGCTCCCTCTGTGCGGCGCCGCCGGCCTTCTCTGCTGCAGGCAGCGCGAGGACGTGGGGAGCGTCTTCGTCGCCATGGTGATCAGGCGCAGAGGACCGGCGCACTTCTGGGTCTCGTGCGGCCGGCGTCCTCCCCGCCCCCTAGCATTACTTAGGGGGCAGCCATGTGGTGCTGATCACACCACATGGCTATTGTTTATGTTGCTGTTTTGCACTTGTTATTTGGAGCCATGTGGTGCTGACCACACCACATGGCTAATTGTCATTGTTTTGAATTCGGGTCGACGCCCTGTTTGCATCACAGGTCATGTGACGCTGGCCACGTCACATGACCTAGGGGTGGGCTATTTAAAGATGGCAACTGCCAGGGCTAGTTGCCTGTTATTGAAGTCCTTTCTTTGCAGTGCTGTGCATTATTGACTTGTGAGTTTACCTTGTATCCAGACCCATTGCTTGTGACCTCGACCTCGATTCTGCTAATCCCTCGGCTCCTGACGTACGCTCCCGGTTTGACCTTGCTTAGCTGACTATTCGTATTGTGTTTGTTCGTGCCTGTGTTTGTCTTTTGTTCCTTCCGTTCCCAATCCCTCACTTATACAGAGTAGGGATTGTCGTCCAGTTGTCCCCCTAGTACCGTTAGCCTAGGGTGTGGCAAGTAGGCAGGGACAGTTGTGGGATAAGTCAGGGCGCACCTTATCCCAGTGTTCCCGTCCGTGACAGACACACCCCTAACTGATAACACCTAGTTCTACATTTATTCATAAACTTCTAGAGGAGTAATAGAGAAATGGCACAAAAATAGTCATAAAAATAAATCCTCCATAACTGTTATTGTACTACTCAAGGAGGTAGTAGCTCGGTGGATCCACTGTAGTAAAGTCCAGATCCCTGTATAGACGTTATACCAGGGAACTGCCAGGATAACGCCTTTAGGATTAGCCCAAAGTCAAATATGTTGGTTGACACAGTGATTGCACACCCACTTCCGTAACACTTCTAACAAAGGAGACTAGGGATGAGCAAACCCGTGGAAGTTTGGATTTGGGTTCGGCCGAACTTCAGGTCAAAGCCCGGGTTCAGGACCCGAACTTGACGAATCTCACTCTGAACCCAGAACCCATTAAAGTCAATGGGGACCCAAACTTCTCTTTATTATTTTCCGTTATAACATGTTATAACGGAAAATAATAGCATTCTTAAGACAGAATGCTAAATAAAATAGCCATTTAGGGGTTAAAAATAATTTACAAATAAACTCACCTCATCCACTTGATTGCGCAGCTGGTATCATCTTCTTTCTTCTTTCTGAAGGACCTGCAAAAGGACCTGCTAACCGCGCTAACCATGTGACGTCACCACAGGTCCTTCTATCTTCATTCAGCAGAACCTGCAATGACACGCGGTGAGCACGGTAACGTCATCGCAGGTCCTTTTGCAGGTCCTGCAGAAAGAAGAAAGAAGAGGATACCGGCAAGTGGATGAAGGGAGTTTTTTTTTTTTAACCCCCTCAATGGCCATTTTATTTAGCATTCTGTCTTAAGAATGCTATTATTTTCTGTTATAATGGAAAATAATAAGATCACCCCAACACCGAACCCGAACTTCACTGAAAAAGTCTGGGTTAGGGTCTGGGTATCCGAACTCGCAATGTTCGGGTTCGCTCATCCCTACAGGAGACTACTATAATGAGCTCTCAACTGGTCATCAGGGAAAATAACTGTCCTTACACTTTCTGGTCCACAGTTCAACACTACTGTGTCCTGATTGTTCCAGCAGAGGGCCTCTTTCATGTCACAGTACTTATGATGTTATAACACTGGGCAAAACTGTCACCATACATAAAAAATATACCATAATACTGTGTTACTAGTTACTTTTTTCTTCACTTAGTGATTTTTTTATATATATTATTTTAAAAACTAAACATCTGACAATAGGGTAGCAATAGGGTAGCAGTCAATAGCCTCCCTAGCATCATGGATGGCTCGTCCCCATCGCGGCCTGATATTGTTTGCTACCCCTGTCGCCGGATGTTTGGCTAGACATAGTGACAGCCATGCGGCCATTTCACCATGAAATGCAATGCAATCAGCAGGCAGCAGATTGATATATAGTTTGATGAGTAAAGATTCAGAAAAACATACTTAATTCATTAATATTTCTGCTCTTTCTGAGCTCAGTGGTCATGTGGGCCATGTTATCAGTGACAGACATCTATATATACACTTATACAGGGAATTGTATCAGTCGCTGATCAGACAACATGACTACTGAACTCGGAAAGATAAGAGATTTACATGTACAAGGTAAAAATGTGCTGAATCTTTTCTCACAATACTAAATATCAGTCTGCTCAGCTCCTCCTGCTCTATAACATGCTGCCTGGAGATTGCACTGCGTTTTGTGCTGACAGATCCCATTATACTCAATAAGGCTTCCTGCAAACACAAAGTTGCTGTACCATTTTTACCGCTATAAAATGCCATAAAAAGCGCTACCATTTTTTGGAATACCACATCAGTTTTTTTGTGGCTCTTAGGGCTTGTTCACATGGCCGTTGATCGGCCGTGCCCATGCTTCGGACCGCAAATTGTGGTCCACAATGCACGAGCATCTACCATGGTGCTTCCGCATGCGACTGTCCAAACCGAAAAAAATTGAACAAGTTCTATTATTTTGTGATGCAGAAGCATGGACAGGAACACCAGGGAAGCACTATGGAGTGCTTCCGTGGGGTTCCGATCCGTACCTCCGTTCCGCACCGTATCTCCATGATTGTGGAACCATTCAAGAGAATGGGTCAGCGATCCGTGATGCGGGGTGCACACGGCCGGTGCCCGTGTATTGCGGACCCGCCGTATGCAGGCCGTAATACGGCCATGGACGCACCCCGGCCGTGTGAACAAGCCCTTAGAGTGGTGTTTTTGGATTATCAGGTATGCATGGCGTTTTTTCTGGCTTTTCCTATAGAGAAGGTGGATGAAATAATGCCTGAAAAAAAATCTCTATTGCTTCAAAATGCTGCATTTTTGTTAATGCCACTAGCAAAAAAAATACTTGTGTGTCCTGCATTTCATGTTTCCCACGGAATTTTAGCTAACAAGCAGAGCTGGCAGGTTTTTTTTTTCCAGTAAAAATAGCGTCAATAATCACATGTGCAAAAAAAATGACAAAAAGTACAAAGATTCTAAAAAACAAAAAACAAAAAAACCTATGAGTAAATTCAACCTAAAGTTGGAAACTTAATAAGGATCTTGCCCTCTATTCTGGATAACAAGTGTCTGTAACGGTGTGCCCCTGTAGCATGGTGAATGTACGTATCTCCAGCTACTATCATGTTTGTTTCACGGAGAATTTGTCTTTTAAACAGTGAATGATATGGGCAGATTGTGGGCAATGTCATGTGTTAGCCTACACACTGTATATTCGTTATGCCAAGTAGTACATGTCTGAACTTTTTATACAGTTGGTACCAATTAATTATTAGTAATACTGATATAGCACTGCAAATATAGACTGTAAATCCTGGAGATTTGGTTTAGTGTATAATGTTAATTAAAAATCTCTACCTGCTTCCTATTGATCAGTATACATGTAAATATGTCCATATTCTATGCTCATTATTAAAAAGAGTCTCTTTAAGATTTTACAAACCTTCTCTAAGATGGCTCAATGCTGCCACTAACTGGTGAAATGTAAAAAGTTCATCACATGGAAAAGTAGTCTGTATTTTTTTTTTTTTTAACTATGTATTTTTATTGGTACAAATGTAGACATTTTCAATAATACAAGTAAAAGTAAGATATTGAGTTGTACAGCAAAAAGAAATGGGAATACACAAAAAGTCAATGGAGTGTGCAAGACATTAAGATATTGCACGTAAATATATCACATTCCCATAATTTGATCAATAGTACAAAATATACAACATGGACAAAAGACAAGACAAAGACAAACATAGAAGGGAAAAGCAGGACCGGTTTTAGACAAAGTGTGGTCCTGGGCAAAATTGAAAGTGGGGACTCTTTAGCCTTTCCACTATAAGGCCCCTTTCAGACGAGCGAGTGTCACGCTCTGGACTCGTAGCGAAACACCCAGCCTGAACTTCCAGCATTGGCCGGGTCGCATAGCATTATATTGATTTATGATGCTATGTTACCCTTACAGTTCTGGAATGTATAGAATAGCACTGGATACATTGCAGACCTCCAAGGGTTTGCATAGCATCATAAATCAATACAATGCTATGCGACCCCGACAGTGCTGGGAGTTCAGGCCGGGGTCCCGACACTCGCTCATCTGAAAGGGGCCTAAGATGCTGATCCTTTTCTGTGCTTAAAAAATCCAGGTTTTTTGGATGTGGGTTTTTTTCTGATGCATTTTATAACACACTTTTTGATACAGTTGTGGCGTGGGTTTTCATTAATGACCATTTTTAAAGGGAATTCTGGACATAGAACCCGCATGAAGAATGGACAGAGCACTTCTTTTTTTCCATGGTGCAGTTTATAAAACCACAAGCAGAAAAAAGGGACTGTCCCATCTGTCCCCTGAAGTGAAGGGAGAGCACAGTGTGAATGTATGGTCATCCTCCATTATGCTGATCACTGGTAATTCCATAGCAGTGAATGGAGATAATGCTGCGGATGACACTGTTATGGGGGATCTGTGGATGACACTGTTATGCAGGATCTATGGATGACACACTGTTATAGGGGATCTGTGGATGACACACTTTTATGGCGGATCTGTGATTGACACTGTTATGGCGGATCTGTGATTGACACTGTTATGGGGGATCTGTGATTGACACTGCTACGGGGGAAGTCGCTGTGATATGGCCACAATGTGTGACAGTTTTACAGATACCTTTATTAGCAGCCCTGGTCTGCTCCCCCCAGTACTGAAAAAAAAGACACTGCTAATTTGGGCCTCAGATTCTTAAACTATACACCAACACTGCCCTTCCCCCAATAACAATGCAGACCACCTAAACAAAGCCCTCTATGGCCCAGGCCACGGCCACGTCACAAGCACCACACAATCACACCGTTTGGTGGTGTCCTAAAAGTGCTGCAGATCTAACTCATGCTGGAGTCACACAGAACCCACAAGACACAGGGAGCTCACATAGAGGGAACACAGATAGCACACACAGCTCACACATGGCACACACAGAGGGCACAGGAAGCACAAATAGCTTACGCAGTGGACGCACAAGGAGTACACACTGGGAGCACACACAAAGGGCACACGGAGGGCACCGGGAGTGCACACAGAGGGAACAGGGAATGCGTACGGAGGGCACAGGGAGAGCACACAGAGGGCACAGGGAGCACACACAGAAGTCACAGGGACCGCCCAGAGGGGACACAGGGAGCGCACACAGAGGGCACAGGGAGCGCACACAGAGGGCACAGGGAACACGCACAAAGGGCACAGGGAGCGCGCACAGGGCATACAGAGGGCACAGGAACGCACAGAGGGCACAGGGAGCGCACATAGAGGGCACAGGGAACACGCACAGAGGATACAGGGAGCGCACATAGAGGGCACAGGGAGTACACACAGGGGAAACAGGGAGCGCACACAGAGGGCACAGAGAGCGTGCACAGGGAGCACACACAAGGGACACAGGGAGCACACACGGAGGGCACAGGGAGCGCACACAGGGGGCGCGCACAGAGGGCACACACACAGCAGGTGCAGGGAGCGCACACAGCGAGCACGCACAGCAGGCACAGGGGACACACACAGCAAGCACAAGGAGAACACACAGTGGGCACAGAGGGCACACAGGGGAGCACACACAACAGACACAGATCAGAGTTTTAGCAGCCATGCATAGAGACAGGAACAGCCGGGGGGGGGGGGGTGGAGATTGAGCAAATAAACCTTAGGGTCCAGGGCCACAGGGGAAGCAAAAAGGGATTGAGTCACTTCCCTCACGTCCTTCTAAAAAGAAACGATGAGAGGGCACGTCCAAAAAATGTGAAACAAGGAGCCAACGTCACTCAAACACCGACAACAGGTTGACGGAATGGTGCGCCAACAGGTTGACGGAATGGTGGGGTTTAGAGAGTGTAAAAAGGGCAGGGGTATGATACCAGTGCATGAGAAATTTGTATTGAGTTTCCTTGTATGTAGTGCAAATCGAGGACTGTGCGGCCCTGTTCCAAATAGTCTGCCAGGCATAGTGGGAGAGAGGGGAGCCAATATTAGAGGACCACTTATCCATATATGTGTAGTGGGGAGAGTCTCCCTCCATCGTTGTAGATAAAAGGCGGTAAATAATGGACATCAGGCCTATTGTATTGGTACCCAGTCGACAAAGCTGTTCGAACCAGGTGGGGGTAGAAACTTGGAGCGACCCAAAGGTAGTGCTCACGTAATGGCGAATTTGAAGATAGTGTAGGCTTTCTGACCTTGGTAAATTTGATTGATCTTGTAGTTGCGCAAAGGATTTAAATGTCAATGTGGTGGCTTCAACCACATCCGCTAAGCGAAAGAGACCCAACGACAACCAGACATGGACCATGGGAGCAGTTAAACTAGAAGGAATGGCAGGATTGTATAGGAAAGAAATCATAGAAGAGTGTGGGGAGGCTAAGGTGAAGCGTTTGTGACAGGAATCCCATATATGTTTTGTGAAGGCTATTGGCCCTAGTAAAGGGGGAGTCACGCTTTGCTGCCACAACAGAGTATTCGGATGCAGGGGCGTAGCTATAGGGGGTGCAGAGGTAGCAGTCGCTACGGGGCCCAGAAGCCTGAGGGGGCCCAAAAACCCTTGTGCCGCATAAGAAGACACACAGAGCACTAAGGGAAGGGGGGCCCAAGCTGAATTCTTGCACCAGGGCCCATGAGCCTTTAGCTACGCTGCTGTTCGGATGTATTGGAGCAAGCCAAAGTTTTTCAATTTCTACCCATTTAGTGAACTCGCACGGAGGTGGGTAGCCCAATAATAATGCATGACGTTGGGGACCGAGAGGCCACCTCTATCTGCTGCCGCAAGCATAACTTTACGGGGAATACGATGCCGTTTGCCTTGCCACACGAAATCTAGAATAGCCTGTTGTAGGAGACATAGTTCCAACATGGGGATACGCACTGGGAGTGTCTCAAAGTAATAAAGAAGTTTCAGGAGCAGAGACATCTTCACTGCTGCTATTTGACCCAACAGTTACATGTACAGCGGTTTCCATTTAATGAGTAGAGACTTGAGCTCTCGAAAGAGGGGGGGAAGTTTTTAGAGTATCAGGAGGAATACGTAGGAGTTATGTTAACCCCCAAATATTTCAGTGCAGATTCTGACCAACGATAAGGGAAGTTATCTTTTAGCCGTTGGAGGTCAGGGGTGGGTATCAGGATAGGCAGGGCATCTGTTTTGGAGGTGTTAATTTTATATCCCGAAAGCGCTCCATATCGTGAAAGGGCCATATGCAAATTGGGAAGTGTAATATGGGGGTTGGTTAGTGTGAGAAGTATGTAATCCACGTAGAGTCATATCTTAAAATCCTTATCCCGTACTTTCAGACCCTGAATATCTGGATTTAATCTAATGTGTGCAGCAAGGGGTTCTATACATAGAGCAAAGATGAGTGGTGAAAGTGGACATCCCTGACGCGTGCCATTAGAGATGTTGAACGATGTGGAGGAGCATAAGGGTAGTCTGACCAAGGCAGAGGGGGCAGAGTAAAGGCTGAGAATAGCTTGAAGGTAAGGCCCAGAGATGCCAAAAGCCCGAAGGGTCTCAAACAACAAGGACCAGTCTAAGCGGTCAAAGGCCTTTTCTGCGTCAAGGCTCAATACCACAGCTGGGGTAGTGGTACGGGTAGCCACATCAATTAAATAAATGACCCTGCGGGTGTTGTCCCCCCCTGACGATAGGGGATAAATCCCACTTTGTCTTTATGGATTAGGCTTCATTCACACGACCGTATTTTGTTTCCGTGTCCGTTCCGTTTTTTTTGCGGACCGTATGTGGAACCATTCATTTCAATGGGTCCGCAAAAAAACGGAAGGTACTCCGTTTGCATTCCGTTTCCGTATGTCCGCATTTCCGTTCCGCAAAAAAGATAGAACATGTCCTATTCTTGTCCGTTGTGCTGACAAGGATAGGCATTGTTACAATGGATCCGCAAAAAAAACGGACACGGATGCCATACGGAACGTCATCCGTTTTTTTTGCGGATCCGCAATTTGCGGACTGCAAAACACATACGGTCGTGTGAATGAAGCCTTAGAGTGGGGAGCCATGTGTTCAGGCGAGCTGCAAGAATGCGGGTGAGGATTTTCAGGTCAGCATTTAATAGAGATATTGGCCTGTAACTGGCGCACTCCTGTGGATCCTTGCCTGGTTTGGGAATTACCACGATGTGAGAGGATAACATAGTTGACGAGATTGGGGAACCATGGAAGAAATGAATTATATAGGGCAAGAAGATGTGAGGAGAGCTCAGGTCCAAATGTCTTATAGTACAGGTCCGTAAACCCATCCGGGCCTGGAAATTTGCCTGAGGGGAGGGTCTTGATAACGTCTGCAAGCTCTTCTGCAGATATAGGGTTATTTAAGGAGGCAGTCGCTTCTGGGGAGAGTTTAGGCAATTGACAGGAAGTCAGGTAGTCTCGTATGCGGTGCAGAGGGGGGGGAGAACGTGCGTTCATGGGGTTCAGATTGTACAACTGAGCATAATAGTCACGGAAGCAGCCAGCAATAGCAGTGGGATGGTAATGGAGACAGTCAGTCGAGTCCTTCACTGCCTGGGGAGTACGCTTAGTAGTGGCATCTCATAGTTGCCGAGCTAAGATTGTATGGGCTTTGTTACCTTTTTCATAATATCGTTGTCTAGAATAAAGCAACATGCGTTCCACATTGTGTAAGGCAGTTTCTGTCAGCTTAGCTCGGGCTGCCACTAATTCCCGTAGGAGAGAAAGGCTCGGTTTGGCTTGTAGGCGAGTTTGGAGGGAGGTAACAGGGGCATGGTCCGACCAAGAGATAGGTCCAATAGTTACATCACGCATCATTTTCAGGGTTAGAGCATTACCAAAAAAATAGTCTATTCGTGTGTGTAGTTTGTGAGGAGGAGATTAAAAGGTGAACATTCTACCCATGGGGTTATCTACCCTCCAGAGGTCAAAAAGGGCCGATCTGCGAACCACGCTACGTTCGCCATGCGAGATTGGGTCGGAGGAGGTGCAGTGGGGAAGAGAGACAGACTGTCCTCGGTGTCGGAAAAAATCATGTTGAAATCCCCTCCCACAATCCATGTGGCTTGGGGGAGGCTATGGAGTTTATTAAGAACTCGGCGTACAAATGAAAGCTGGGAGGTGTTGGGAGTATAAATATTACAGAATACTATGGGGCGATTTTGGAATATTCCCTCGAGTATGACATAGCGGTCAGCTGGGTTGATATGGGAGGTGGTTGATATGGGAGGTGTTGAAGTGGATCTCCTGTAGAAAAGCGACATCCACTAGTAGATTGCGGAGTTCTCGGAGAACTAAGCGTCTTTTGGCGTTGGAGCCCAGCTCCTTGACGTTTAAGGTGACAAATGAAGAAAAGTAGGGCAAAAAGGTATTTGTCTTACCTCCTGATGGTGTAGGTGATAAAGGGTGGTCGTAGGTGTCCACTTCACAAGAGACGCAAAGCCCAGGCTGCCCCTGTGTAGGGAGGGAAAACAAGTGGAAAGTAGGGGAAGTCCCTAGGTCGGGTACTGGCAAGTCCAGTGTGGCACAAAATGGTTCAAGATCAGCATAGGAGCATAGGATTACTGGGCGACCATTTAGTCGGACAATGAGGGTGAAGGGGAACCCCCAACGGTAGGGGATCCAGTGGCCTCTCAAGGCTTCCAGTAGAGGCCGGAGGTGACGGCGTTTCTGTAGTGTGATCCAGGATAAGTTCTGATATGGTTGTATGCAAGCCCCGCGAAATTCCACAAACCTAGAGTCCCTGACTTTCTGCATAATGGCCTCTTTTCAAGTAAAGTCATGGACGCAACAAATAACATCCCTGGGCTGAGGAGGTGATCCCTTGGGGCGTAAGGCTCTGTAGACTCTATCCAGTTTGGTAGTGTAAGACAGGGGGTCCCCCATAATAAGATTAAAGAGAGCGTCCAAAGTTTCCTGTAGGTCCTCGTCGTTTTGGGGCTCTGGGAGACCACGGATCCTGATGTTAATCCTCCTCCCGCGATTATCTAGATCTTCCAGGTGACGATGCAATTCACAGGACCCCGCTGCTTGAGAGGATACTGAGGTGTGGAGTTGAGATACATAGGACCGCGTTATGCCGTTTTCCTTTTCTAGAGCTACAACACGGGGGGTTATAGAGTGTAGATTTCACCGCACCGCAGAGATTTCAGAGTGGCATGTTGCAGTAACCTCGGTGAATAGAGCTTGAAAGTCCCTTTTAGTGGAAGCTGAGAGAAGAGAGAGGCCCAGTCCACTGGGGAGGCCGGTCGAGAGAAGGGGCCATCATTGGGTCCAGGATCTGGGATTGGCAAGCGGGTAGGCGTAAGAGCAGCGTACCGCTGCATGGAGGGGGTAGCTCCTATGTCTACATCTGAGTCCTCAGAAGGTGTTGTGGTAGGGAGTTCTTCGCTTGAGCAGGCTACAAGCAGGGGCCCCTGGGTGTCGTGGGGGGGGGGGGGGCAGGAGGTGGCTGTCACGAATGTGCCTGCATCAGGTTGCAGGCGTTCGGCTAGGCTTTCTAAAGTGACATAATTTGATTGGTTTGGTTGCTGTTTAGCACACCCCTTCCCCTCAGCTGTTGCGGGTGTGGTGATTATCAATCCCCTATTTATCCCTTTCTCTCCCAGTATTCCTTGTGGTTTATACTTTCTGCTGACTTTGTTGTGTGTGGTGTTGTCGGCTGAGATCCGGTTGCTACAATATCTGCATTAAGATAAGTGTCATTTTCCCTATTGTGTTTATCCTACTTTTCCTGTTGTGGTTTTGCCTTCTGGAGTCTCCTGTTCGTCCGTCCTCTTGGAGGAACGGTTTGACTCTTTCCCCTGTCACTAGCTGCAGGGTTCTATAGGGTAAGTTTGCTATTAGGTTCCTGTGTATGAACTCTCCTACAATTAAGGCCTGTTCATACTGGTAGTCAGTCAGGGCCTAGTTTCAGAGTTCCCTGCAGGAGGTGACTGTTTCCCTTGTTTGGTCTTTTCCCTTCCCTCTTACGCTTGGTGTGGCAATTCCCTCCACACCAGAGCCTAAGGTCGCCCTCCCGGGTTCCCTGCAGGAGGTGACTGTTTCCCTTGTTTGGTCTTTTCCCTTCCCTCTTACGCTTGGTGTGGCAATTCCCTCCACACCAGAGCCTAAGGTCGCCCTCCCGGGTTCCCTGCAGGAGGTGACTGTTTCCCTTGTTTGGTCTTTTCCCTTCCCTCTTACGCTTGGTGTGGCAATTCCCTCCACACCAGAGCCTAAGGTCACCCTCCCGGGTTCCCTGCAGGGGGTGACTGTTTCCCGTGTTTGGTCTTTTCCCTTCCCTCTTACGCTTGGTGTGGCAATTTCCTCCACACCAGAGCGTGACATTATAAACCGCCGAACAAAAATTAACGTCATTTTTGTGCTGACATGGATTCTATTGCTGCGCTTGCTGAACGGCGACAGGGACTCTGCTTGGAGGTGGCTGACATCCGCAACCAGATTCAGAGACCACAGGCTGGTGGTTCTGGGGGTGCTGGGTGTCCGGCCTGTTTGGAGCCTAAGGTCGCCCTCCCGGATATATTTTCTGGGGGACATGATAATTTTATTCTATTCAGGGAGGCGTGCAAATTGTATTTCAGAATGCATCCACACTCTTCTGGTAATGAGGAGCAGAAGGTTGGTGCGGTCATCTCGCTGCCTAAAAGGGATGCGCAGTCTTGGGCCTTTTCTCTGCTGACCGGATCGCAGTCTCTCCGGTCGGTAGATGAATTTTTCAAGGCTTTAGGGATTATCTATGATGACCCGGATCGTATCTCCCTGGCCAAGACCCAGATACGTGACCTTCGTCAGGGTGAGCGCTCGGTTGAGATCTATTGCTCTGAGTTCCGGAGGTGGGCGACCAATACTGAATGGAACCATCCGGCTCTACAATTCTGTCAAGGTTTATCAGAAAGGCTGAAGGACGCTTTGGCCTTTCATGAAACCCCTGTGTCTTTGGAAGCCGCTATGTCTCTTGCTTTACGTATGGATAGGCGCCTGAGAGAGCGATCTAGGGGCCCCAGCTCTCAGGACGTACTATCACGTAGTGTACTGTCTTCCTATGACACTTTGGGTGAAAATTCCCCTAGGTTGATGTCAGGGGATGAACCTATGCAGTTAGGGGAGCTAATCCTGTTTCCACTCTTAAGCATTTTGGTAATAAAAAGGGTGTGTGATTTTTCTGTGGTTAGAAAGGACACTTTATCAATGTATGTCCATGCATTCAATCTCTAAAAGAGAGAAAAGAAAAGGGGCGTTGAATTCTCATCTCACTCTTGGTGGGATGCTCAGTTTGTCCGTATGCATGGATTGTCTCCGAGTACATTGAAAAAGAAGATTTCTGTGTTTACCATTGATTCTGCACCTCTAGCTCAGAAGTGTTTGTCTCAGATGGTGCATGATATCAAATTAAGAGTGGGTGAATTTCATCAGGAGCTTATTTCATGTTTTGTGTTGGAAGGTCTTCCTGCTCCTATGGTTCTGGGTTTACCGTGGTTAAGCAAACATAATCCGACCATTGACTGGCATACTAGACAGGTTCTGGATTGGGGTGATTATTGTGTTGACAATTGTCTTAATACATCTTTTTTCTGCTTTAACTACTAAGACACTTCTCTCTTTTATATTGGATTTCTCTGATGTATTTTCTGAAGGTGGATGTCGGGATTTGCCCCCTCACCGGGAATACAATTGTCCTATCAATTTTATCCCTGGAGCAAAATTGCTCAAATCTAGGCTGTATAACCTTTCTGGACCTGAGAGAATGGCCATGGCGGAATATATTGCTGAGAGTTTGGCTCATATTAGACCTTCCAAATCTCCTGTGGCAGCTGGGTTTTTCTTTGTAAAGAAAAAGGACGGAACCCTTAGGCCATGTCTGGATTTCCGTGAACTCAATCGGATTACTGTCCGATCCGTACCCCCTTCCTTTGATTCCTGACTTGTTTAACCAGATTGTGGATGCCAAGGTCTTCTCCAAGTTGGACTTAAGAGGGGCATATAATCTGGTCAGGATCAAGGAAGGGGATGAATGGAAGACTGCCTTTAACACTCCTGAGGGCCACTTTGAGAACCTGGTCATGCCTTTTGGGTTGACCAATGCTCCTGCTGTCTTCCAGCATTTTGTTAATGACATTTTTCATCACCTTTTGGGGAGGTTTGTAGTCGTGTATTTGGATGACATACTAATCTATTTTCCAGATATGGTGACACACCAGGATCATGTGAGACAGGTGTTGCAAATCTTAAGAGATAACAAGTTGTATACAAAATTTGAGAAATGTGTTTTTGCTGTACATGAGGTGCAATTCTTAGGAAACCTGCTTTCATCTTCAGGTTTTCATATGAATCCAGAGAAAGTCCGTGCTGTTCTGGACTGGGACCGACCTGAAAATCCGAAGGCTCTTATGCGATTTTTGGGGTTCACCAACTATTACCAAAAATTTATTAAGAACTATTTGACAAAAGTTAAACCCTTAACTGATATGACTAAGAAAGGGACGGATGTCTCAGTGTGGTCTGATGCAGCGTTGCAAGCCTTCTCCGTAGTGAAGGAGTGCTTTTCTTCTGCCCCTATATTGGTGCAGCCAGATGTGTCACGACCTTTCATTGTGGAGGTTGACGCATCCGAGGTGGGGTTAGGAGCAGTTTTATCACAGGGCCCATAACCTAGTAAATGGCGCCCATGTGCTTTTTTTTTTAAAAAAAACTCTCTTCTGCGGAGAGAAATTATGATGTGGGTAGCAGGGTTACTGGCCATTAAGTTGGCTTTTGAGGAATGGCGTCATTGGCTGGAAGAGACGATTCAACCAGTGACTGTATTAACTGATCACAAAAATCTGTCTTACCTGGAGTCAGCTAAACGACTTAATCCGAGGCAGGCCAGATGGTCTTTGTTCTTCACCAGATTCAATTTCATTGTCACATATCATCCATGGACCTAAGGAGAGGACATGGGTACCGGCATCTGACGTGAATGCCAGTTGTTTGGTGAAAGCCATTCACAGGTCTCATCCTGATAGAGTTGGTCCTGGGTGCCCGGAGGTCACCTGTAAAAGGGGGGGTAATGTCACGAATGTGCCTGCATCAGGTTGCAGGCGTTTGGCTAGGCTTTCTAAAGTGACATAATTTGACATGTTTTCCTCTTGGTTTGGTTGCTGTTTACCACACCCCTTCCCCTCAGCTGTTGTGGTGCTGGGTGTGGTGGTTATCTTTCCCCTATTTATCCCTTTCTCTCCCAGTATTCCTTGCAGTTTATACTTTCTGCTGACTTTGTTGTGTGTGGTGTTGTTCTCGGCTGAGATACGGTTGCTGCAATATCTGCATTAAGATAAGTGTCATTTTCCCTATTGTGTTTATCCTATTTTTCCTGTTGTGGTTTTGCCTTCTGGAGTCTCCTACCACTAAGGCCTGTTCATACTGGTAGTCAGTCAGGGCCTAGTTTCAGGGTTCTCTGCAGGAGGTGACTGTTTCCCTTGTTTGATCTTTTCCCTTCCCTCTTACACTTGGTGTGGCAATTCCCTCCACACCAGAGCGTGACAGTGGCAAAGAGGGGTTAGGATGACTCATGCAGGCACTGACCTGGAGAAGAGGCGAATCTTCTGTGCGCTCTGCAGCATGTGTGGGCGCCATGTTGGATGCAGCCTGACTGTACAATATCCCTACATGCTGTGCTTGGGGAGAATCCATGGGGACAACTGCTGCTGGAGGTGCCTCGTGGAGAGCGGTAAGCCCCTGAACAGCGGGAGGCTCATATGGAAGGCTGTCGTTTTTCTTGTTCTTGCGCTGAGGAAGCGCGCCCTCCGGGAGTAGAGCCATGAGGGGAAGATGGCGGCGATCGAGGTGCGGCAAGGCAGGGACGCAGGACAAACTCCCGTAGCGTACCTCGCGGTTGGGGGTCTGTGGAAGGTTGGGTCCCCTGGGGGGCTTCTTCGGTAGTTTTTTACCCATGTCAGGGCAGCGCATGAGGCTCGGGGCTAAGAAGGCTGCGGCGTGGGTGCAGAGCTCTGGTCTCACACGTCCATCGCCATCGGCTGCCAGGCCACGCCCGAAAGTAGTCTGTATTTAACGTCATCCTATTATTCCAGAAAATGTAATTGAATGCTACAAAACTCAAAGAGTCTAATGAGGTTAAAGTAAGTGGATATAAAGTAGAATGTGGGCATTGCTTAATAGAAACTATTGATTTTACAAAGCATCAGCGTGAGAATTCTCCCAGAGTTAGGGCTCATGCACACGGCTGTATGTATTTTGAGGTCCGCAAAAAATGGATCCGTAAAGAATATGGATAGAAAGAAGGACTCCTGTTAGCCACTTGTTTGAATTATAATTGCGATTTTATTTCCATTCGTATACGGCACTTCTCTGAACGTTTTCGGACGATAGGCCTTCCTCAGAGGTGCTGGATGTGCCGCTGGATTATACTTGTAATGGGTAGAGTAAAGGCTGTATGCCGATAGTTGGAGCGCAAGTGTAAGCAGGCTGGTGCCGGGGTTTGTATGGCGCCACGTTCAGAGAAGTGCCGTATACGAATGGAAATAAAATCGCAATTATAATTCAAACAAGTGGCTAACAGGAGTCCTTCTTTCTATCACTTACGGGCCTGGGAACCATCTCCTGATCCACGATCCACAACATTAGTGCTTTCCAAACTTCTTTATATAAAGAATATGGATGACGTCCATGTGCATTCCTTATTTTGCGGAACGGAACAGCTGGCCCCTAATAGAACAGTACTATCCTTGTCTGTAATGGGGACAATAATAGGACATGTTCTACTTTTTTGTGGAACGTAAATACGGACATACGGAAACGGAATGCACATGGAATAACTTCCGTTTTTTTTGCGGACCCATTGAAATGAATAGTTCTGCATATGGACCGCAAAAAAAAACAACAAATGGACACAGAAAGAAAATACGTTCGTGTCCATGAGCCCTTAGGGCAAGTTCACATCTGCATGGGAGGCTCCATCAAAAAGACAGGACAAAGAAGTCCTGTATGCAGGACTGGTACAAAAACAGGATTCTGAACGGAAACTGATGGACTCCATTGTGGTCAGTAGAGTCTGCTCAGCTCCGTTGGTCTCAGTTATGTGCTGGATTAAAACAATGGAAGTATAAAAACAGGGTGTGAAAGTGGCCTAAGAACTTATTCATATGACCAAATTTTTATTCTGTGAGCTAACTGACTTTAAAAAGAACAGCACATGGACCCATACAAGTCAATGGGCTATTTCCAATCAGTTTTTTTTAAAGTGTGCTTTATCCAAGAAACTTACTGCATGTCCTATTCTGGTCCAGTTTGGTGGATCAGAACAGCCATTTCTATTGATGGGAATGAGGAAAAAAAAACAATGAATTTGCTTTTCATGAATCTATTTTTTGAGGTTGTGAAATCAGATATGGTCATTTGGATATGCTCAAATACCAGCCTTTAGATTAGATAGCTGTTGGTCAAACAAGCATTTATCTGACAGCTATCTCCCTCAATCTCCAGCTGAGCATGCACGTATTCTCAATGGGGAGAGTGGTGACGCAGACCTTTCTGAGGTCGATTATCTCTTGACATATTGAAATCCAGTAGCCCGATCCTTCTCTTCCGCATGAACTGCAGGAGGCCCACACACACATTAAATGGTCCCCTGCTCCCTCCAAATTCAGCAGGTTAAGCCAATAGACATCCAAGTGATATTGCTGGTTTAAGGGTATGTTCACATTTGGTCAAGGACTGAATGGGGTTTATTAAAACTCGGACACACACTGCAAAACCAACCCTATTTAATTGTATGGAACAGATTGTCAGTCACTGGAGATCCTACAACAAATCTAATGCATGTGAATACTCCTCAAACCCTTTCACATGACGTGTCATGGGGATAGTTTTCTGTACCCACAGGTTTCTTGTGGATACTTAAAGCCATTGGCCGAGTTGGGCAGAAAATTGCTCAAGGAAGGGAAATGTGAGAAATCAATAAAATAATTACTCATTTATTCCCCACTCTTCTAGACTTACCCCCCTGCATGAGTGCTGCAGCCAAAGACTGACCTCAGCGCTCTCATGCTATATACTTTAGAGGCTTCAGATCAGTTGCGTTGGTCATGAGGGTATACTGAATGTCACCGCAGCAGTCAAGTAAGCAAAGAGCAGAGTGGCAGTGTTAGAGTAGGGGTGGAATAAGCAAGTAGTTAATGATTCTTTTATTATTTTATCACATCACCCCCTTTCCCAACCCCCATTCCTCTTTTCCGCCCTATGGGCATTTTTTACAACCCACGCAATGGCATGGCAATTTGCTGACCAAACTGAAGTATGGAGTCTAAGTATTTTCCACATTCTTCACCTTAGAACAAGAAGACATGATTTTTTACCTGTTAGGGCCAGTTCACAGTTTTTGGCCTTCATTTTTGCATCTTTCTGCCTCAAAATAAACTCCAAAAAACCATCAAAACAGCCTCCCATTAATTTCAATAGGAAGTAGCATATGTTTTTTTTTTTCCATGTGGAAAAAAGATGTGCGTAAAACAGAAGCAGTATGCCCTGTCTTAGGGTGGAATCCGCACTAAATCTAGTAACACAGTAACAGTTTAGAAGGCTGAAAAAAAGACATCTGTCCATCCAGTTCGGCCTGTTATCTTGCAAGTTGATCCAGAGGATGGCAAAAACCCCTGTGAGGTAGATGCCAATTTTCCTCACTTTAGGAGGAAAAAAATCCTTCCTGATTCCAATCAGAATAACTCCCTGGATCAACAACCAATCTCTAGTAGCTATAGCCTGTAATATTATTACACTCCAGAAATACATCTAGGCCCCTCTTGTACTTTTTTAGTGAACTCACCATTACCACCTCCTCAGGCAGAGAGTTCCATAGTCTTACTGCCCTAAGGCTACTTTCACACTAGCGTTTTTAAATTCCGGTATTGAGTTCCGTCATAGGGGCTCAATACCGGAAAAAAACGCTTCAGTTTTGTCCCCATTCATTGTCAATGGGGACAAAACTGAACTGAAGACAACGGAATGCTCCTGAAAGCATTCCGTTCCGTCTTCAGGCCGGAGAACAAACCGCAGCATGCTGCGGTTTTCTCTCCAGTCCAGGCATCCGCACCAAGACGGATCCAGAATGACCCCCAATGCAAGTCAATGGGACGGATCCGTTTGGTGTGACCAACATGGTAAACGGATCCTCCCTCCATTGACTTTCAATGGAGTTCAGGACGGATCCGTAACCACAGACAGACAGACATACATACACATACACACAAACACATACATACTTACATACTCCAGGCAGGCAGGCCACAGGTCTTCATGCCCAGGAGGCGTGCCGCTATGACGATTCCCTACAGCGCCCAGCAGAGGGCGCTGTGGGGAATCGTCATAGCTGCGCGCCTCCTGGGCGTGAAGACGTGCGGCCTGCCTGCCTGGAGTATGTAAGTATGTATGTGTTTGTGTGTGTATGTCTGTATATGGTACTGTGTGACGTGTGGGGCCGGAACGCGGTTCCGGCCCCACACATGTCCCTGCGGTAGTCCGGATCCGACGGCACCCTTCACCTGCCGGATCCGGACTGCCACTAGTGTGAAAGATACCTTACTGTATAGAATCCTCTTCTATGTTTGTGTACAAACCTTCTTTCCTCCAGACGTAGAGGATGTCACCTCGTCACAGTCACAGTCCTTGGGATAAATATATGATGGGAGAGATCTCTGTACTGACCCCTGATATATTTATACATAGTTATTAGATCTCCCCTCAGTCGTTTTTTTTATAAAGTAAATAACCTTAATTTTGATAATCTTTCTGGGTACTGTAGTCCACCCATTCCAGTTATTACTTTAGTTTCCCTCCTCTGAACCCTCTCCAGCTCTGCTATGTCTGCCTTGTTCACAGGAGCCCAGAACTGTACACAGTACTCCATGTGTGGTCCGACTAGTGATGTGTAAAGTGGCAGGACTACACTTCTATGCCACTTTTGATGCAACCCATTATCTTATTGGCCTTGGCAGCAGCTTACAATGAAGAGACAGCACTCCACTTTTGTTGGTGAATCAGGTGAGTATTTTTATTTTTGTTTTCAGCCAAGCATTTTTCATGTGCAACGTTTCGGGCAAAAATGTCTCACAGCCGACCAAGTTTACTCCATATACCGCTAGCCTGAAGAAGGGCAACATTTTTGCCCGAAACCTTGCACATGAAAAATGCTTGGCTGAAAACAAAAATAAAAATAGTCACCTGATTCACCAACAAAAGTGGAGTGCTGTCTCTTGATTGTATACTGCATATAGTGTCCCTGGGTGGAGTTGGGACCTGAACTGGACGTACAACCACTAAAGCCATTGAAGTGGTAGAGTGCTGTGACCTATCGTTTACTAAGATTGGCCTTGGCAGCAGCTGCCTGACACTGGTGTCTACATTTCAGTTTGCAAAAAAATGGTATGGTAGCATTAATCAACAATCGTCATGGAGTTACCGTAATACCTTAACCACCTGCCTTTGCATGGTAATTTGCCTTCAGTATGAAGATAATATTTTATTACTGTATGGTGGTCTTATTCGGTCCTGGTATAGAAATAGAGATGAGCTAATCGATTCTAAATTAATCAAATTGGTTACGAATTTAACAAAAATGTGTACACCAAACGAATCTGAAATTTTGGTGATTCACTTCCGATGAATTCTGCAAAAATGGTGCCTAGCGCCATCTCAATGTGAAAATTAGTGAGGACAAGAAAGAAAAGATGGAGGATCACATGATCCTGGAAGGTACGCGGAGAGGGCTTGCCCCGATTGGCTCAGAGACTAAGAAACAGCCTGATGAGCCAATCAGAATGAGCCAGACCAGACACTATTCTGTTCTGAGCTGTGAATGTGATAGGATGTGTTGTGGACACTATAATTGCACTATAGGGACAGTATAATGAGTGAATATAGAGCTATAATTGGGCAGATTTTAGAGTTTTATCAGAGAAAGCTTAGCATAGAGAGTGAATGAGTGACTGGTCACAGTGTGAATGAGTGAATGAGTGACTGGTCACAGTCTCAGTTGTATCATACAGCTTGCTCGCAAGTCCTGCATTACAGAATCCTGCAATAAACTTATATTTTTCTGTATGAACAGCCAGACAGCTTTTTTTGTAATAAAATAAAAAAACGTATTTTTTCTAAAAATCAGTGCTTTATTAATGAACGCTTTGTGTTGCAGCATTTATATACCAGTTAACCATTAATGCATTGCATTGCATCAAGATTACCTACATTACTGGCCGCATTCTGCTGCCATAACAGCATTTATACCAGTTAACCAATCAACACATTGCGTCAAGATTACTGTGCATTATTACTGAACATGTTGTACTGTAAAATCAGCATATACATATACCAGTTTAATTGAGTCAAGATAGCTGCATTATTACTGAATCACTCTGTGGTAGCAAGAAGTGTATGAGGAAGGCCAGTATTACTTCACATAGTCTTATGTACAGTACTCCCTAGGGTTCCCTAGTTAAAGGGTGCTCCGGTGTATTAGATACAGGGGTTATCCCACCTGGAGATAGGAATGGTGTTGTGGGGCCATTAACATTACCTAGGCCAGGGATTTCATTGAATTTTTTTTTATTTTTATTTTTATTTTTTTTACAAATGACAATTATACGCATAAACTATCCGCATATTCTTTTACAAAACATTATTCCCTTTCCCCTCCCAACCACCCCCCTTCCATAGCCCTCCCACCCTCCCTTGGTCGGTTAGGCATATTCTACTTCCCTTATCCACTTCTCTCCACCCAGTACTTAACCCAGTTTTCCACTACCTCCCTCACTTTCTTGTATATTTTCTTTCCTTTCCCTATACTAACTTCATATGACAATATCTTGTCCACCGTTCCTTTCCATTCCTGTATTAACGGCCCAATCGAACCCATCCATTTTCTTGCTATTACTAACCTCGCTGCGAAGAATATTTTATACATGAGAGCTCTCTCTATTTCCGTACCACCACATTCCCCACTATAGCACATTGATATTTCCTTTCTATTTTAATACCGTAAATCTCTTCCATCACATCAAAAACTTTACCCCAATAACTCCTTTTTTTTACACAGTCCCACCACACGTGCTCTAAATCAGCTCCTTCCATTTTGCACAAATTACATTCATCTGTTTCTTTCTTTTTCATCTTTACTAATTTATCTGGTGCATAATATAATCTATGTACTATAAAAAATTGTATCACCTTATGTGCATTATCCGTTATGTATTTATCACTATACTTAAAAATCTTGTGCCAAAATTCATCCTCTTGTACCCCTATACGCTTCTCCCATTTTGATCGCGTGTTTAAACCCAAAAAAGTACTCCTACTAGTGTTTATCTCTTTATATATTCTTGACACCAATCCCCTACCTTTCCCATTTAGGTCTATTACCCTTTCCATTATTTTAGATTTATCTATCCGAAAATTCTGTTTGTTTTTGATAGTTGCTAACACTGCACTCCTAATTTGCATATATCTAAATGAACACAGTGAAATTCCCTTTTCCATTTCTAAATCCTTTTTTGTCTTTAACCTATCACCTTCAAAAAAATGCTCCACCGTACATAAACCTTTACTAACCCAATATCTACTATCTTCAATCTTCTCTATTTCAGGGAATCTATTATTTTGGAATAGTGGTGTAAGGGGCAACAGATAATTGCTCCCCATGATCTTTTTAAAATGTTTCCAAGCTTTATACAATGCTCTTAAATAAGGGCATCTTCCCATATCTCCCTTGTTACCTCCTTCCATAACCATAAATATATTCTTCGCTATTTCATGTTTTTCTACTATCAGCCTGAGTCCGTCTATTTCCCTCCACTTTATCATTTTAACTACCTGTGTAACCAGGTAGTAGTAGAAAAAGTTCGGAACGGCTAAACCACCTTTTTCCACCGGAAGTGTCATTACAATTTGCTTGATCCTCACTCTTTTCCTGTTCCAAAACAGTTCATTCATTAATCTGCTCAGTTTTTTAAATATATCTTCTTTTAACCAGATTGGGGAATTACCTACCACCTGCATAATCTGAGGGAGTAATATCATTTTTATTAGACCTACTTTATCCGCTCGTGAGAGTGGAAGTTTGTTCCATACCCCTATCTTTGTCTTTACTCTCCGGAGCATTGGTGTTACATTCATTTCCACATATTTTTCGGGTTTCGCCGTTATTTTTATCCCTAAATATTTAAGTCCTTCGTCCTTAACTATATGTATATCACTTCTTTTTACCTTTAACTGGGGGTCAAGTAGCAACAAAGCAGTTTTCTGCCAATTGATTTTAAGGCCAGAAAATCTCCCGAATTCCTCCACTACCTCAATTATATGGTCTAAACTACCCTCCGTCTTCTTTACGTACAACAGCACATCGTCTGCGTATAATGAGATCTTCTCCTCTCTCCCCCCCACTCCGAACCCCTCCATTCTTCCGTCCGTTCTTATTTTCACCGCTAATACCTCTATGGCCAGGGCAAAGAGTAAGGGGGAGAGAGGACATCCCTGTCTCGTACCTCTATATAAAGTGAACCATTCTGACGTCTCCCCATTTGCTACTATTCTTGCCACTGGACTCCTATACAAAGCCTTTATCCATCCAATAAAGGTTTCACCCAGGTTACATCCCTCTAATACTCTCCAGAGGAATGGCCACTCCACACTGTCAAAGGCCTTCACTGCGTCCAATGACAGTATGGAGTGACCCCCCTCCCGGCAACCCACCTGAATGTTTAAATGGGTTCTTACAATATTCTATCTAATGGACCTACCCGGTATGAATCCCCTTTGCTCATGCCCCACTAATCCACCTATCAACCTTCCTAATCGTGTGGCCAAGATCTTAGCAAATATCTTAGCGTCTGAATTAATGAGTGATATAGGTCGGTACGCCTCAGGCTCTATTGGATCTTTTCCCTCTTTTTTAATCAATATAATATTAGCTTGATACATCGAGCATGGAAGACTACCACCTTCCCTCAGACTAGAGATCACCTTTCCTAGATTCCCCAACATCTCTTTTTTGAATGTCTTATATATCTCCATTGGGAGGCCTTCTGGCCCGGGGGCTTTATTATCCTGCATTGAGTTAAGTGCCAACTCTATCTCCTCCATTTCTATTGGTCTATTTAGCCACTCTTTCTGTTCTAATTCTAATTTTACCAGAGGTAGAGGTGCAACATACTTGTTTAATTCCTCCTGAGTGTAGGTTACTTTAGATGTGTATAAGTCTTTGTAGAAAACCTCAAATACTTCCAAAACCTCCATCGTTTGCCTGACTGTTATCCCCCTCGTATTCTTAATAGCCACGATATAATTATCTGCTTCCCTATCCTTAACTATACTCGACAGAAATTTACTAGGCTTCCCCCCTTTGTGGTATTTCTGTAGATTTTTAAATTTCACCCTATTTATCTCTTTCTCTGTCATCCATTGCTCTACTCTTGTTATGGCGTATAACCATCTCTGTTTGTCCGCTTCCTCCTTAGTTGCCAAGAACTGCCTTTCTGCATTCCTCACTTCCTCCCTCAGATTTTTTTCCTCCAATCTAAAGCTTCTTTTTTTCCTGACAATGTCTCTATATAAAACTCCCCTCAGAAAGGCTTTTGCCGTCTCCCAAACAGTATCGGAGCTTGCGGTATCATTATTCAATTCAAAGAAACTTTCCATTTCCTGAGAAATTTTTTCATGGGGTGAGATTAATTTCAACCAATATGCGTTACATCTAAAATTTCTACATTTCGTCTTTCCCAATCCATTCAAATAAATAACAATTGCCACATGATCTGAGAGAGACCTCTTCCCCAGTTCCATTTTATACACCCATCTCATTGCCAAGTTGTTACCAAACGCTAAGTCAATTCGGGAGAATACATCATGTGAGGGACTAAAACACGTATAACCCTTCTCCTCTGGATAAAAATTACGCCAGATATCCCCCCAACCAAATTCCCCCACAATTTTCTTTAATGGGGACCCTTGCACTATTTTGCCAACATTCCTCATTCTCTCCCTATCTACCTTCTCCTCCATCACTGCATTGAAATCCCCAAATACCAATACTGGGATGTTATCAAACTGCTGCACAAATTCCCAAACTTTACTTAAGACGAATGAGGAGAATGGAGGGGGGATATACACAAACGCCAGTACACATCTTACCCCAGCGAGTTCCCCCTGAATCATCACATACCTTCCTTCTGTATCGATATTCATAGCATCAATTCTATGTTGTATACTCTTGTGGAACAGTACACTTATACCTCGAGAGTAATTAGAAAAAGTGGAATGTGCTCCATAAATCCACCACCTCCTAGTTAACACTCTGATTGTTTCCTTAGTTAAGTGCGTTTCTATAAGACACGTTACTGCTGGCTGCATTTGTCCCAATATCCTTAAGATTGAATACCTCTTTAGTTTGTTATTCAGCCCTCGCACATTCCACGTTATTACCTTAATTCCCTGGCTCATTACAATCAATATAAGGATAACAAAGCATCAGGAGAATACCAATAGAGCCCTCCTCTAATCTTATGCCTAACCTACCCCTTATCTTATCCCACCCCTTCCACCCTTCCCATCCCTCCCCAGCCCCCTTTCTGTCGATGAAACTGACTCCCAGTTCCGTCAACCTTACACTTCCGTGGACCGCCCAACCCTCCCCCCCGCCGCCATTTCTAATCAAAAATCGATTCTAAATTAATCAAATTGGTTACGAATTTAACAAAAATGTGTACACCAAACGAATCTGAAATTTTGGTGATTCACTTCCGATGAATTCTGCAAAAATGGTGCCTAGTGCCATCTCAATGTGAAAATTAGTGAGGACAAGAAAGAAAAGATGGAGGATCACATGATCCTGGAAGGTACGCGGAGAGGGCTTGCCCCGATTGGCTCAGAGACTAAGAAACAGCCTGATGAGCCAATCAGAATGAGCCAGACACTATTCTGTTCTGAGCTGTGAATGTGATAGGATGTGTTGTGGACACTATAATTGCACTATAGGGACAGTATAATGAGTGAATATAGAGCTATAATTGGGCAGATTTTAGAGTTTTATCAGAGAAAGCTTAGCATAGAGAGTGAATGAGTGACTGGTCACAGTGTGAATGAGTGAATGAGTGACTGGTCACAGTCTCAGTTGTATCATACAGCTTGCTCGCAAGTCCTGCATTACAGAATCCTGCAATAAACTTATATTTTTCTGTATGAACAGCCAGACAGCTTTTTTGTAATAAAATAAAAAAAACGTATTTTTTCTAAAAATCAGTGCTTTATTAATGAACGCTTTGTGTTGCAGCATTTATATACCAGTTAACCATTAATACATTGCATTGCATCAAGATTACCTACATTACTGGCCGCATTCTGCTGCCATAACAGCATTTATACCAGTTAACCAATCAACACATTGCGTCAAGATTACTGTGCATTATTACTGAACATGTTGTACTGTAAAATCAGCATATACATATACCAGTTTAATTGAGTCAAGATAGCTGCATTATTACTGAATCACTCTGTGGTAGCAAGAAGTGTATGAGGAAGGCCAGTATTACTTCACATAGTCTTATGTACAGTACTCCCTAGGGTTCCCTAGTTAAAGGGTGCTCCGGTGTATTAGATACAGGGGTTATCCCACCTGGAGATAGGAATGGTGTTGTGGGGCCATTAACATTACCTAGGCCAGGGATTTCATTGAATTTAGTATCCCAGCTCCCTATATGCTGTCCTAGTGCTTCTTGGAAAAAAGGGGGAGGGGGAGAGATATAGGACTGAGAGAGGAAGGAAAGACTGTGGCGTATGATATATATCCTGGTGATATATAGTTGCCTGCTGCAATTGTTTTGTCCAGCTGAAATGCATGCAAATGGTATATATCACTCTTGGGGATAAATGTCAAATACCCTGAATTAGATTAGTAGCATTTGACATTAAATCAATATCCTGTAATTAATGCACTTCACATACTGCCGCCACGCTTAATGACGTGGCAAGTCTTAGTCAGCCACTTTGAGGGGCTGTGCAATATTGCGTTTATCTGAGTACGCAAGTCTCACACAATTTATAGGCTCTGTCACCAGGATAAACCCTATTAAATCAGACATACTGCATGGTAGGGCCCCTCTTGCTGATTAAAACAATACCTTTCTTTTGTCTGTATGATAAACAGCTGCAGAGAAATATGAATCATCTGAGCACTGCTATGTAACACCCCCTGGGCTCTGTACACTCCACCCTCCCCTTGACTGACAGGGCTAGACATGCTTAGCTGAGGGCTAGTAAGTAAATATCATATACACTGTGTACTATAGCTTCACCACACTGAAATCTGCTCATAAAGCTAATATACATATTACTGCTTCATTCACACGCACAATATAAGATTATAGAGAAACCAGTAATATGTTAGCTTTTAAGTATAGTAAAACCAATATCTCTATGTTGTGATGCTATAGCTTAGTGGTATAGTGGTATGCATGTAGAGGTCCTAGGTTCAAATCCCACAAGAGATATAAATTGTCTTTGTATTTTTTTCTCTTATTCAAAACCATATTAAAAGACTATACAATAATAAATAATTGATAAGAAGTATGTAGTAATATGTAAATTTGCTTTCTTAGCAGATCTCAGTGGGGTGAAACTATAGTATATGGAATATATGATATTTACTTGCTAGGGCACAGCTCTTGGACAGGGCTCTGCCCTCAGCCTGATGGCTAGCCCTGTCAATCAAAGGGAGGGGGCATGTGCAGAGCACAGGGGGTGTTACAAAGCAGTGCTCAGATGATTTAACCGTGCCTCCGAGTGCTCAAAATTCTAATCTGCATATGAATGAAAAGCAGATTTCTCTGCAGCTGTTTATCATACAGACATAAGAAAGGTATAGCTTTAATCAGCAAGGCAGTATGCCTAGTTTAATAAGTTTGATCCTGGTGACAGAACTTCTTTAAATGTTAGAGATCCCCCAAAATGTTTCACCACTTAGCACAGTGTCATCAGGGGTATAACAGTCTTTGCGAGTGTGCTGTTTGCTTTTTAAGAGAAGCCTTGCTTCCTACCTCATTTGTGCTGTTCTCCAATCTTTTGGCAGATTCAAAGAGTGTCAGGGCAGAAATGCCTATCAACAAGATCTTTCCTACTGTCAACACTGCTTGGGAAAGATCTTGCGGATAGTAGTGCAAACAGCAGTGGCAACACCAGCCGTCTAGACAGAAGTAGTAGTAGGCCATGGTTCTCCCTGGCTTCCAATAGGTGCCACATTATTAATGAGGACAAAGATGATGAGATTGTGGACTGGATGTCTCACTCATTCTCTCAGTCACAGTAGGGTGATACTGATGTTGTCACCTCTGTGTCTAACATCGTGCCATGGAGCCAGGGGCCACTGCATTCCTTCTGCTCCGTCTCCTTGCAGCCCCAGAAAAGCCTTTCAGTTGCACCATCTTCACTGCCACCTCTTAGTTGGACAAATTCTTTCTCCCTTAGAAGAGGTAACAAAACCCCACGCACTATGAAAGATACTCAACATAGTCTTCCTGTTGCGTTAGCATTTGGACCCTCATAAGTAGGAGGTACAGTCAGAGGTGCGGGATCCCATGCATGGCTGTATTGGTGGTAGTAGCACTTGGTAGCACTTGTAGCCACGGTGGTGAAGATAAGAGCAGTGATAGCGGCAGTGGCAATAGAGGCAAATACAAATGAGGGAATTTGGAGGGTGCCAAGGTGCCAGATCAGGGTGCTGAGGAGGAGGAGATATTAGAGGAGAAGGGTGGTGGCCGCAGCGTTAGTAAAGAGTGGAGGCAACGTACGACCAAAACCTCCAAAACCACTGGCAGGACCAGATCTGGTTCTATTGTTGTCAGCTCGGGAGCTGACAATGCACCTGATACTGTGATACATCCCCAATCAGCATACTGTCCTTAACACCATCAACTGCCTTTTGTTCTGCTCAGACTCCTCTTTCTCCATCATGGGGCATCTATAATGGAATGTATGGCTATGAGTAAACTATTAGTAACCAGAAATTAGCTTTTGTGCAAGCTGAACTCCCACCTGGCCAAGTTACTGGTGGTACAGTTGCTGCTGTACCACTTTGTTGTGGTAAATGTGGTGCAGTTCTGCACTTTTAATCCAATTTAATTATGTTCTATTGTATTATTACTTGTAGCCAGTCTCATTTTTAAATTGTCATGCAGTTTCACACAAATGAAGCAGCAGCACCAGATCCAGTGGGAAAACAGAACTGGCCAGCAATTGGAACATGTTTGTGCTCCTTCTCCTGGTCTTCTCTGTGGCAGCCAGGCAGCATTAACAACTAGTATAGTGTCCTTATTATTGTATTGGTTACCTGCTTAGACGTCTCCTCTGCTATTGATAATGAAAAGTGAGCACAGAAATCAACTAAACGCACCCCACAATCCAGTTTTGAACAAGCTGCACTCTCACCTGGCCAAGTTGCTGGCAATGCAGTTGATGTTGTACCACTTAGTTGTGGCACAATCTCGCTCCTTCCCCAAATTCTTTTCTATTCAATCTATGACATTGTTTGCCATATCCTATCCTTTGGACTTTTGGCCGTGTCCGTACAGGCGTAGTTCTTCACCTTTAACAAACTTTAATTCTTCTCTAAAATGTAATTCTTCACTATGCCATCAGATTCAGTTTTTGCCATATCCTATCGACTTTTGGTCAGGTGTCCGTAGTGGCACTGTTTCGCACCTTCAACAAAATGTAATTCTGTTCAAAAACTGAATTCTTCTGTATGCCATCAGTTGGACTTTTTGCCAAGCAGGCGTCCGTAAAAATAGTAATGTCATTATGGAAACGAGGTGCAGTTCCAAGCCTTCGTTAAAATTAAATTCTGGTGAATGATATTTGTACTTCAGCCCGGCTGTTCAATTTTTTTCAAAACAGTTGGTTAAAATTGTCCCATATTCTAAATGACTGTGACCTTCCCGGCAGCATCTCAGCGTCAGGCATAGATTAGTGAGGATTTTCATACACCTCCGACTGAGGCCGATGAATAGGTCAACCATTGCTGACTATAGCTATGAATCTCTGGACCCAACACACCACTGCCAGTCATCATGTTCTGTCACTGCCCCTACTGCCACTTCCACTACCCTTACACACCCATCACTATTACAACTACTACCCAGCTGCACACACATCTACTTGCTGTCTTGTCTGTTCCATGCTATGATGTTACTGCTAGAACTACTATTTCTGCCACTATTACCCATTCACACCCTACCCTTTCCATATCTACAGGTCTCAATAAATTATATCATCAAAACATAAATTTATTTCATTTTATTTATTTCATAAATGTATTACACAGTGATCTATTTCAAGCATGTATTGCTTTAAATGTTGATTATGGCTTACAGTTAATGAAAATCTAAAAGTTCCTATCTCAGAAAATTAGAATATTATATAAGACCAATTAAAAAATGATTTTTAATACATAAATATTGGCCTACTGAAAAGAATGTTAAGTATATGCACTCAATACTAGGTTGGGGCTCCTTTTGCATGAATTACTGAATGAATGGGTGATGGAAGCCCGGGTTGCTTTGATAGCAGCCTTAAGCTTGTCTGCATCATTGTTGGGTCTGGTGACTCATCTTCCTCTTGACAGAATCTATGGGGTTTAGGCCAGGTGAGTTTGCCGGCCAATCAACCAGAGGGATACCGTGGTTATTAAACCAGGTACTGCCACATTTGGCAGTGTGGCCAGGTGTGAAGTCCTGCTGAAAATGAAATCAGTATCTCCATAAAGCTTGTTAGCAGAGGGAAGAATTAAGTGCTCAAAATTTCCTGTAGATGTTTATGCTGACTTTGGACTTGATATACAGTGATCTCCAAAAGGCATAAAGTTAAAGATGTAACACACTTATGAACATTTTAAGCAATATCAGTGTATTATTTTGGTTATGTATAGAGATGAGCGAACATACTCGTCCGAGCTTGGTGCTCGTTCGAGTATTAGGGTACTCGTAAGTGCTCGCTGCTCGGACGAGTATCTCGCCATGCTCGAGGAAATGGCAACTTCCGCATCGTGCTTTTTTGGCGCCTATAAACTCACAAGCCAGGAGACTCTGCGGTACACCCAGCATCACGTGGGGCCCTTACATGTCGATAGCAGGGGTTGGCTAGCCTGATCAGGTGACCCTGGAATATACTAGTGACTGGCCGTGGTGCTCGGCTCAGATGCCATCTGGATGTCGTTAGGGATAGAGCTGCTGCGTTTCAGGGAGAGTGTTAGGGCCTGCATTTAGTTCTCTGTTAGGCAGGAATCACCCACAAAGAACCCAACAGCCCTTCTAAGGGCTACAAGACATTTTTTTTTTGTCTCCTGGCTTGGCTGGCTGGCTGGCTAGCACTAGTAGTGCAGCTATCGCCATATATAACCCCCTTTTTTTTAATGTTATATCTCAGTGATATAAATCCATTGCACACAACAGTGTGGAACCATTCTGTGTGTCACAGTTCAGTACACTCACTATTTTCTGTCCAGGTGACACTTTCTGTACGTCACTTAATACAACCAAGTCTTTTGCTGCCTGTCACGTGTATAGCTTGATCCCAAAAATCTCTATGCGACATTTGTCTGGGTCGCAGTCTAAATAGCCACCGTCAGTAGGGTGTCAGTTAGCTCTACGATAGTTTCTGCACGTCACGTTCCAAAAAAAACAAAAATCCAAAACAAAATATATAAAAAAAATTAGTTTTTTTGTTGTTTTAGCTCAGTGATACAAATCCATTTCACACAGCTGCGTGTAACCTTTCTGTGTGTCACAGTTCAGCACACTCACTCCAATCCGTATTTTCTGTCCAGGTGACACTTTCTGTACGTCACTGAATACAACCAAGTCATTTGCTGCCTGTCACGTATATAGCTTGATCCCAAAAATCTCTGTGCGACATTTGTCTAGGTCGCAGTCTAAATAGCCACCATTAACAGGGTGTGAGTTAGGTCTACGATAGTTCCTGCACATCACGTTCCCAAAAAAACAAAACTACAAAAAAAATATAGAAAACAAAATATATAAAAAAAAATTAGTTGTATTTGTTGTTTTAGCTCAGTGATACAAATCCATTTCACACAGCTGCGTGGAACCTTTCTGTGTGTCACAGTTCAGCACACTCACTCCAATCCGTATTTTCTGTCCAGGTGACACTTTCTGTACGTCACTGAATACAACCAAGTCATTTGCTGCCTGTCACGTATATAGCTTGATCCCAAAAATCTCTGTGCGACATTTGTCTGGGTCGCAGTTTAAATAGCCACCATTAACAGGGTGTGAGTTAGGTCTATGATAGTTCCTGCACGTCACGTTCCCAAAAAAACAAAACTACAAAAAAAATATAGAAAACAAAATATATAAAAAAAATTAGTTGTATTTGTTGTTTTAGCTCAGTGATACAAATCCATTTCACACAGCTGCGTGGAACCTTTCTGTGTGTCACAGTTCAGCACACTCACTCCAATCCATATTTTCTGTCCAGGTGACACTTTCTTTACGTCACTTAATTAAACCAGACTGAACAAGTTTGTGGGTTTCAGTACACCAGGCCCATTTATTTTTTTTTCTTCATATAATACACTTATATACAGACAATGGTGAACCCCAGGGCTAAGGGTCGAGGACGAGGGCGTGGGCATTCAATTACTGCAGGGGGCAGAGGCCGTGGTCCTGGGCAGGGTGAGACAGTACCTGCTGATGAGGGAGCTGTGGAACGCCGCAGAGCTACACTCCCTAGCTTCATGTCTCAACTTACAGGGACACGTGGTAGAGGACTGTTGAAACCACAACAGTGCGAACAGCTGATCTCGTGGATTGCGGATAATGCTTCAAGTAATTTGTCCACCAGTCAGTCTTCAACGCAGTCCACCCACGTTACTCAAGGGAGCACTCTGCCCCCTCCCAGGAAAATTTGGAATGCGATCCGGCATACTCTCAGGAACTGTTTTCTGGACCCTTCCCAGAGTCACAAACCACTTCTCAGGTTGCCGCTGACCTCGTTCCCGATGCCCAAGTTTTCCAACTGTCGCAGTCTGTGGGTGATGATGATGATGATGATGATGATGACAATGTTGAGTTAGTGGAAGAAGTTTGTAAAGAGGTGTCGGACGATGAGGAGACACGGTTGTCAGACAGTGGTGAAGTTCTTGTCAGGGCAGGAAGTCCGAGGGGGGAGCAAACTGAGGAATCGGAGGATGACGAGGTGACTGACCCAAGCTGGGTTGATATGCCAAGTGAAGACAGTGCTTCTGAGGCGGAGGCGAGTGATGCACCAGAACAGGTTGTAAGAGGCAGTGGTGTGGCCAGAGGGAGAAGCAGGGCCAGAGCTGGTGCATCAGCAGCAACTGTTTCACGTAGTGAAGCTCCCGTGGCGAGGCCTAGATGTTCGCAAGTCTGGAGGTTCTTTAAAGAAAGTGAGGATGACCGACGGACTGTGGTGTGCAACCTGTGCCACACCAGGATCAGCAGGGGTGCCACCACTACTAGCCTAACCACCACCAGCATGCGCAGGCATATGAGTGCTAAACACCCCACTCAATGGAACCAAGGCCGTTCACCACCTCCTGCGGGTCACACCATTGCTCCTTCCCCTGTGTCACTCGCTGCCTCTGCTAGTCAACCCCCTGCATCACTCGCTGCCTCTGCTAGTCAACCCCCTGCCCAGGACCCCGGCACGAGCTCCTCCCGCCGGAAAAACCACACCTTCGCCTCCATGATCCTCCACAGTGTCCACCAATGTGTCCCAGCGCAGCGTTCAGCTGTCTTTATAGCAGACGCTGGAGCGCGAGAGAAAATACAGTTCCACCCACCCACATGCCCAAGCCCTCAACGTCCACATCTCCAAATTGCTTAGCCTGGAGATGCTGCCCTATAGGCTGGTAGAGACCGAGGCCTTTCGCAATCTCATGGCGGTGGCTGTCCCTCGGTATTCGGTCCCCAGCCGCCACTATTTTTCCCGATGTGCCGTCCCAGCCCTACACCAGCACGTCACAGAACATCATCCGTGCCCTGACCAACGCTGTTTCTGAGAAGGTCCACCTAACCACAGACACGTGGACAAGTGCTGCTGAGCAGGGACACTATATCTCACTGACGGCACATTGGGTTAACTTGGTGGAGGCTGGGACCGAGAATGACCCTGGGGCCGCTCATGTACTGCCCACACCGAGGATTGCGGGGCCTACCTCGGTCACGGTCTCTCAGACGTACTATGCTTCCTCCTCCTCCGACCCCTCCTCCTCCTCCACCGAATTACCATCCGTGGGCACGGCGCCTTTAGTCGGTAGCTCTAGGCGCAGCAGCAGTGCCGTGGGTAAGCGCCAGCAGGCGGTGCTCAAACTGCTGAGCTTAGGTGACAAAAGGCACACTGCCCAAGAGCTGTTACAGGGCATCACGGCACAGACCGATGTGTGGCTGGCACCGCTGAACCTCAAGCCAGGCATGGTTGTGTGTGACAACGGGCGTAACCTGGTGGCGGCTCTGCAACTCGGCAGACTGACACATGTGCCATGCCTGGCCCACGTGTTCAATCTCATAGTTCAGCGGTTCCTCAAGACATACCCCAATCTGTCTGATTTGCTCACCAAGGTGCGCAGCATCTGTACGCATTTCCGCAAGTCGAGCACAGATGCTGCCACTCTCAGGGCAGCGCAGCGCCGCCTACAACTGCCCGCTCACCGACTGTTGTGCGACGTGCCCACGAGATGGAATTCCACATTAAACATGTTATCCAGAGTTTACCAGCAGCGCAGAGCGATTGTAGACTGCCAGATGTCATCTTCCACCAGAACTGGTAGTCAGGTCTCTCAGATTCCTCAAGTCTACAATGAGGAGTGGACGTGGATGTCTGATATCTGCCAGGTGTTGAGCAACTTTGAGGAGTCAACACAGATGGTCAGCGGCGATGCCGCCATTATCAGCCTCACCATCCCGCTGCTTTGCCTGTTGAAAAACTCACTGCTCAGCATCAAGTCGGATGCTTTGCGCTTGTCACAAGAGATGGTGGAGGAAGATACGTCGCTTGATAGCCAGAGCACCCTCCGGTCTGTTTCTCAGCGCGTATCGGAGGAGGGGGATGAGGATGAGGAGGAAGAGGAGGAGAATGTCGGCGAGACAGTAGAGGGTACCGGTGCTCAGTCCTTAACTCTTCAGCGTGTATGGGCTGAAGAGGAGGACTTGGAGGAGGAGGAGGAAATGGAGAGTCAGGCCAGTGAGGAGAGGGAATTCTTGCGTGTTGGGACTCTGGCGCACATGGCAGACTTCATGTTAGGCTGCCTATCCCGTGACCCTCGCGTTAGAGGAATTTTTTCAAACACTGATTACTGGGTGTTCACTCTCCTGGACCCACGGTACAAGCAGAACCTTTCCACTCTCATCCCTGCAGAGGAAAGGAGTATGAGAGTGAATAGATACCAACAGGCCCTGGTGAACAAGCTGAAACAATTCTTCCCATCTGACGCCGCTAGCGACAGAGGGCATGGTTCTGTGGGCCAAGTAGCGGGGGAGAGGAGCTGAGCAGGCAGCTTGTCCAGCACTGGCAGGAGAACGCTCTCCAAGGCCTTTGCCACTTTTACGTCACCCCAGCAAGACACTGTCACCTGTCCCCAGTCTAGGCAGAGTAGGGGGGAGCTGTACAGAAAGATGGTGAGGGAGTACCTAGCTGACCATACCAACGTCCATAGCGATCACTCTGCTCCATACAACTACTGGGTTTCAAAGCTGGACACGTGGCCTGAACTGGCGCTGTACGCCTTGGAGGTGCTGGCCTGCCCTGCCGCTAGCGTGCTGTCAGAGCGGGTATTCAGTGCAGCTGGTGGCGTCATCACCGATAAGCGTACACGCCTGTCAACTGACAGTGCTGACAGACTGATGCTTATTAAAATGAACAAAGCCTGGATTTCACCGGAATTCAAATCTCCTCCGGGGAAAGCAGCTAAAGATTAACATTACTTATGTATCTGATTCCTCTTCTCTACTCCTCCATGTCGTCTTTGCCTAACGCTGACTAAAAAAAACACCATTTTTTAAGAGGTCCAACTGGCACTCTTTTACCACAATTTTTCAGGAGGTCCACCTACAGGCCCTCTCTCCAAACAATTTTTCCGGAGATCCACCTACAGGCCCTCTCTCCAAACAATTTTTCCGGAGGTCCACCTACAGGCCCTCTCTCCAATCAATTTTTCCGGAGGTCCACCTACAGGCCCTCTGTCCAAACAATTTTTCCGGAGGTCCACCTACAGGCCCTCTGTCCAAACAATTTTTCCGGAGGTCCACCTACAGGCCCTCTCTTCAAACAATTTTTCCGGAGGTCCACCTACAGGCTCTCTGTCCAAACAATTTTTCCGGAGGTCCATGTCCATGTTTTAAGGCTGCTCACATGCATTTTTCGTGTATTTCTCCCATTAGATGGGACTCCTGGAACTGTAACTAGACATTAATGGTATACACTGTGTGTTCAATCTGCCATAAATACAGTATTTCAGTTGGTAATACCCCTTTAAATTTTATTTTCGGCCCTTGATGTTGGTTCAGTCGGACAACGTGGCCCCCACCCAGAAAACGTTGTGCACCCCTGATCTATACTGAACGTCACTTTTAAAAATACGTCATTTTCCTCTCTTTCTCTCATTTGTCTGGGTTGCAATTAAGCAGACCACGTCTGCCTAATCTAATAGTTTCCGTGTAATTGCTCCATACTGCACGTCTTTTTCCTCTCTTTCTCTCCAAACTATTTTTCCAGATAGGTGCCATATATGGTATTAAACTCAGAAGAATACATACCGTACCGGTTGATGCTACAGTTTTTCCAAATCCATCCGGCTGTTGTCACCACCACACACGCTAGCCCAGGGGGCACTCCTCTGGCTCTTTCAGCTCAACCTCCTTCCCCCCAGCCTGCCCCCCCACCTACAGGCCCTCTCTCCAAACAATTTACCCGGACAGGGGACGTATTAGATATTGTACTGATGTTTTTTTTGGTTCTTCTTTTAATTGCCTCCTGATCTGTGATAGGCAGAGCATGGACAGAGCATGCAGTAGGAAAGACACTCCCCTGGCCAGAGCAAGCTCTTTTTCCTTTTCCGTGGTCAAAAAATCCATGAAATATATGGTCCCAAGATAGGGGACATATACGATTTTAAACTGAGAAGAATCGATACCACACATGCCCCACTAGGAGAATTTGGGGTAATGGTGGGATTAGGCAGCCTCAGAGGCATCCATGCATGCTGCCCCTGCTGTTTCCTGTCCATTTCCGTGGTGTTTCCATCATTTTCTGAGGTTTCCAGGTTTTCACCCAGCCTTCCCTAGGCAGAGCCTTGGTCCCCTGCAAAAATGCTCGAGTCTCCCATTGACTTCAATGGGGTTCGTTATTCGAAACGAGCACCCGAGCATCGGGAAAAGTTTGCCTCGAATAACGAGCACCTGAGCATTTTAGTGCTCGCTCATCTCTAGGTATGTACAATTTTAGAGTGAAAAAAGGAAAGGAGTACCTTGCAAAAGTTTTGGGACCCAAGGAGATTTGAGCACTCATAACTGACCGAGGTCTCAGACATTAAAGGGGTTCTCCAGGAAACTAAACTAAATAAAAAAAAGAAATATTATGTCATAGTAAAAGAATTCATAAGTACCTTTATTTATCTGACTGACAGATCGCAGCACTGAGCCGAAAACTCTGCCGCAGAGACTGATTTATCACGATGTAGCCGGCCTCCCTCACTCCTGTAACAGCACTAGCTGTGATAAGAGTAGATTCCTTCCTTTTAAAATTACCACTTCAGCTTCAGCCTGAGACGGATCGCAAATACAGTTTCCAGTTTCCCTTCCTCTTCACTCGGAACTGGCTGAGCACAGTGCGCATGCTCCAATTTGCGCGTTCACGTTTCACTAGAAGTCAGCTCAACCAGGAAGTAGCTGCTACCTCAGGCTGAACAGTGTCTCGAGCTGCTGGTGTTGACGCAGCCCGTCCTAGTGAGTGTACTGGACGTTCTAGGACGTGGTTCTGACGCAATTACTTGATGGCAGCCATTTTAGGGTCCCACAATAATAGCTCCCTAGAGAAAACAAGCTGCTTTTGATAAATAAAGGTACTTATGAATTCTTTTACTATGACATAATATTTCTTTTTTTTATTTAGTTTAGTTTCCTGGAGAACCCCTTTAAATAGGGTTAAGGCTTATTCACAATCATCATTAGGAAAGGCCAGGTGATGCAAATTTCAAAGCTCTATAATTACCAAGACTCCTCTAACCTTATCCCAAAAAACAGAAGCATAGGTTCTACTAAGCAGCTGCCTAACACTCTGAAAATGAAAATGGTTGAGGTCCACAAAGCTGAAGAAGGCTATAAAAGAATATTGTAAAGCATTTTCAGGTTGCCATTTCCTCAGTTCAAAATATATTTAAGAAATGGCAGGTAACAGGAAGGGCAGAGGTCAAGAGAAGGTCTGGTAGACCAAGAAACATTTCAGAGACATATTCATAGGATTGCAGAAAGGCAAATCAGAACCCCTGCGTGACTGCAAAAGACCTTCAGGAAGATTTAGCAGACTCCAGAGTTGTGGTACATTGTTGTACTGTTCAGCGACACCTGCACAAATATGGACTTCATAGAAAAGTCATCAGAAGAAAACCTCTCCTGTGTCCTCACCACAAAATTCAGCATCAGAAGTTTTCAAAAGAACACCTAAACAAGCAAGATGCATTTTGGAAAAAAGTCGTGTGATGTGGTTAAAACAGAACTCTTTGGCCACAATGAGCAAAGGTATGCTTGGAGAAAAAAAGTGCACAGAATTTCATGAAAAGAACACCTCTCCAACTATTAACCCCTTCACCCCCGGAGCTTTTTTCGGTTCTGCATTTTCGTTTTGCGCTCCCTGCCTTCAAACAGCCATAACTCTTTTATTTTTCTGTTCACATAGCTGTATGAGGGCTTGTTTTTTGCGGGACAAGTTGTACTTTCCAACGCCACCATTTATTATTGCATACGGTGTAGTGGGAAGCGGGAAAAAAATTCCAAACCGGGTGAAATTGCAAAGAAAACGCTATTCCGCTACAGTTCTACGGGTTTCTTATTTACAGCGTTCGATGTGCATTAAAACTGATCCATTACTTTCATTCTACTGGTCAGTACGAATCCGGCAATACCTAATATGTATAGTTTTTCCTGCGTTTTCATAGTGATAAAATAATTAGAAAGTTGCCCTTTTTTTTTTTTTTTTTTTCCTTGTCAAATCTTGACCCCTATAACTTTTTGGTATTTATGTGTACAGAGCTGTATGGGGGCTCATTTTTGCGGGACGATCTGAAGTTTTTATTGATACCATTCTGGGGTGTGTATGACTTTTTGATCACTTTTTATTTAATTTTGTTTAGAAAAAAAAAGCGACAAAAAACGGCAAATCGCCATTTGGACGCTTTTTTCCGCCACACAATTCGCTGTATTGGAATTTTTTTTTTATATTTTAAAAGTACGGGCGTTTTCGGTCACGATGATACCCATGATGTCTATATTTATTGTTATTTAGGTATTTATTTTTTACTTATACGGAAAGGGGGGTGATTTGAACTTTTACATCTTTTTTATTTTTTATATATTTTTTAACTTTTTTTTTAATTTTTTTTTTACTATTAGAAAGCTCAAATATGGGCTTATATATTGTGGCTTTTTTTTTTTTTCTTTATGAGCAATTCTGGGTTTTATAGACTCAGAAAGACATGAATTGCTCATTTCTTATCCTGGCCTGCCATCTAGTGGCCAGAATAAGAATTGCACTTTGAAAACTGTAATCCTCACCAGCGAGGATTACAGTTTTCATATGGTGTACAGACACCCCGATTGGCCACACGGGGTGTCTGTACACCACCCGGAAGCGAACGCTTCCGGGTTTAGCCGCAACTAGATGCCGTGATCACGTGTGATCACGGCATCTAGTCAACCCGGAAGACGCCGCCGATATAGTAGGTAGCGGCAAGTCTCTGCTGTTAGAAACAGCAGAGACTTGCCGGCCATGACGCCCGCCGCACCCGCGAGCGGGCGCCATGTGCCCGCATCGCCCCAGCGCCGTACATGTACGGCGCTGGGGGTGAAGGGGTTAAGCATGGGGATGGATCAATTATGCTTTGGAGTTGTGTTTCTGCCAATGGCATGAGGAACATTTCACAGGTAGAGGGAAGAATGGATTCAATGAAATTCTGGCAAATTCTGGAAGCAATAACACCAACTGTAAAAAAGCTGAAGTTGAAAATATGATGGCTTCTACAAATAGATAATGATCCTAAACACACCTCAAAATCCACAATAGACTACCTTAAAAGGCGCAAGCTGAAGGCTTTACCATGGCCCCCACAGTCTTCTGATCTTAAAATCTGTGGCTAGACCTCAAAAGTGCAGTGAATGCTAGACCGCCCAGGAATCCCACAGAACTGGAAGACTTTTGCAAGGAAGAATGAATGAAAATCCCTGAAACAAGAATTAAAAGACTCTTGTCTGGTTACAAAAAGGGTTTACAAGCTAATACTTACCAAAGGAGGTGCTACTAGGTACTAACCGTACAGGGTGCCAAATGTTTTGCTTCAGGCCCCTTTTCCTTTTTGGGTTATTTTAAAAATTGTAAAAGATTTAATCTATAACTTGCTTAAAGGGAGTCGTTCACCTGTTTTTCACCGATATAACTAACAGCAGTGCCCCACAGAAAATTGCATACACATCCCAGACATACCTGTGTGCACTCTGTCTGTATTACATGTCCAGGAAAACAGCTCCCAAGTGCCCAGCTGAAAGTTAAACTAAAAACAGCTCTCTCTCACGACTTAATTTCTAACAGCTATATCTTCTGATATACTGGATATAATGCTGAGATTTTGGTAACATTTGAAAGCTACCAATCCCAAGATATGAGCAGCTAAAGTAGCCCTCAGCTATTCAGTCTGGTTTGCTTTGGGCACTTGCAGCAGCAGAGCTGGGCACTTGGGAGCTGTTTTCCAGCAGAATAAAAGTGCTTTTCCTGGACATGTAATACAGACACAAAGTGCACACAGGTATGTTTGGGAAGTGTATGCAATCTTCTGTGGGACAGTGCTCTTAGTTATTTTGGTGAAAAAACAGGTGAAAGACTCCCTTTAACTGTTCACAGTGACAATCATTTTGACCAGAGATGCCCAAACTTTTGCATGCCACTGTAACACTGTGGACCAACACTAGCAGATGACATGGCTCCCCAAACAATCACTGACTGTGGAAACTTCACATTGGACCTCTATCAACTTGTGATGTTCGTTGTGCCTCTCCACCCCTAGGACCTTGATTTCCAAATGAAATGAAAAAAATAACTTTTGAAGCACTGACTCCAGCCACAGTCCCATCCTTGTGAATCTCCCCCCCAAATTCTTGTATGGCCTTTTTTTGACAATCCTTTCAAGGCTGCGATTTATCCCTGTTGCTTGTGCACCTTTTTCTACCACTCAACTTTCCATGACTAAGCTTCTTTAGCAATGCACAACTATCAAGCCAGCAGTCTTCCCCATGATTGTGTAGTCTACTGAACCAGACTGGGGGACTATTTAAAGGCTTAGGAAATCTTTGCAGGAGTTTAGCATTGTTTGGCTGATGAGTGTGACACCATGAGTCTACAATATTTTTCACAATATTCTAATTTTCTGAGATAGTAACTTTTGGGTTTTGATTAGCTATAAGCTATAATCAACATTAAAAAAAAAATAAACACCTGAAATAGATCACTCTGTGTTTAATAAATCTATAGAATCCGAGTTTCAATTTTTGAACTGAATTACTGAAATTAAGTTTTTACACTACATTGCTGCTGCTACCAAATAACGGAGGGGCTTGTTCAATTTCATAACAACTGTTTCTTCAGACAAATGACACTTATGTGTGTATAAATGTAGGCAGACATTCTGCTTCCTGTAAAGACCTTGGGGCCTGGGCTTCTGTAGCTGGCAGGTTCCGATGCCTGTGTAAGGCATCGGAGCTGCCATAGCAACCATTAGCCCCTTGTCAACGCAGTGGAGGCAAAGGGGTCAGAGAGGGAGCCCCCTCCCTTTGCGTGGATCGGTACGTGACCGCAGCATCTGAAGGGTTAATCCGCCGGCATTGGCTTTTTCAGAGATGCCGGAGGATACAGCAGGGGCCCGGCTGCTACTACACATGCATGTATGTGGGGATGTGGCAAAAGACCACATTGCCACATGTATGTGAGAATGCGTGAAGAGGTTAATGATGCACCAAATTTATCAAACATCCTATGATATTTGATAAATTTGGCCCAAATGACTGCATTGGCCAAACTTTCCTCATAAGACCGCCATCCCCCCCTTTTTAAAAAGTTCTTATTAGGAAAATAAAGATCTGGGGTTGCGGTATTTTAACACATGTATAATACTCTACTGCTATTCATTACGTGTACTCCCTAACCGTACTGCGCCATGCACGTTGTTTGGGGCGGATACCTTTGTGTCTAGTTCCATGAATAAAGAAAATACAACAGTTTACTAAAATAAGCTTATTTACTTAGAAATGATACATTGAACATTGTGTACAGAACAAAGCAATTTATGGTAAACTTAATATAAGGCACCTTTGAAACCAGATGCTGTACAAAATACATTTAGTGTTACATTTGGAAAGGTTATTCTACAGTTCTGGCATATATATCATCATAGTATAGTCACTGCTTTATGATATATTCTTAACTATTTACACTTGCTACATTGCCTATAGTGTTACTTTATTGTACATTTTATCATACACAAATCAGATCAGACCTTGGTACATATGACAAAACACAGTCATGGGTTGCACAATATTTCCTTTAATGTCCAGGAAAAAAGTACAGGAACAAACAATAAAATTGGGTTTTGGGGGAAGCGGTACCTCAAATTTGTGAAGTTAATTTTTGTTGAAAGCAAGGCAACCAAACATGTTCGGCACTTTATGTGGTAATTATATTACAAAGGCCACTTAGTTTAATGGAGGATTCAGATAGGACATTTCTTATTAAATGGGTTGTGTAGGTTCTGGTGAGACAGTGGGACTGAATTTTTTTTTTTTTATTAAAACTCCTCATTTATTATGCTAAAAACTTTAGTGGACAATAAAACCATTTAAGTGTTAGATTGCTTTGATAAATAATTTTATCAAATTACATCTTGTCCATGGGCAGGAAATATGGATATACCCCACTTCCATGCACTAGAGATACTTAAAGGGCACCTGTTACCACAATACTGAAGTGGGATCTGCCAGTAGCATGTTAAAGAGGAGGAGCTGAGCAGACAAATATAGTTTTAAGGGAAAACATTCAGTACAACCTGTAATGTGTTCATTAAAATTCCTGTTCATTCTATGCTTTGAAATCAAGGAGACGGTCCTGCCAGTGAATGACAGCTATCTCTGCATACATAGAGGGAAGGCTGTCAATCACTGATTGGATCAACTCCTTGACTTCAAAGCCCAAAATGAGGATTTTAATAAATAACAAGTTTTACTGAGTCTTTTCCCATAAAAGTATATATCCATCTGCTCAGCTAGTCCTACTCTATAACATGCTCCCTGCACATTACACTGCATTTTCATGGCACAAGTTCCCTTTAAAATCCGTTTCCAGTTAAGCCATTGCCCTTAAGGAACGCAGATTCCAGCCGAGTGCATACTGCCATTTTTTAACTTCTGTAGAAATGTCCTATCCTTGTCTGCAAAATGGACAAGAATAAGACGTTCTATCTTTTTTGGATGTTGGATGCGGACAACACACGGTGTGAGGTCCACATGTCTTGTGCCCCCATTAAAATGAATGGACCTACATCCGATCTGCAAAAAATGCAGATTGAATGTGGAAAGAACATACAGTTGTGTGCATGAGGCCTTAGAAAGCAGCAGAGCCAGTATAACAGCACTCAGACACAGTAAGATTATAAACCATGTGTTAAAACACTGCAAGTGTCAGATTATTGCATTTGATAATAACCATTATTCTGTAGTCTCTTGCTGATGTAAATGGTTCATGTGTCATTTTCCCATAAGTTATTTATTTTTAGTATGGATCTGTTCACACACAGAGATTGTGATGTATCAAAACAAGTGAAATGTACATAAGGGAACTAATTGCAGTTCCTGCATCTTCAGAGGCCTTTGGAACATTAAAGCAGCTGATGCTGTACATTTTCATTGCACTAGTGATAATACAGCTCTCCTATCATCTCTTTTCTGCGGTGCCATTCCTGTCAAGTTTACGTTTTAAAACAAATAATGTGAAATCTCAATATTTTAGTCTTGGGTCCTGAAAAAAATAGAAGTGAACAGTGCTTAAAGGGAGTCTGTCACCTCCATATGCCCCTATAGAGCACTTACATCGTCACATAGCACACCTAATCATAAATCTAATGGTACCTGTGGCACTTTCTTTAGCGTTGTAGAAGCTGCAAAAACACAGTTTTATTCATATGTAAATGAGCCCTTGGAAGTGCCCGGAAGCGGCGTTCACTGCCGTGGAGCCCGGGGTCCTGTACTTTTTTTTTCCTGTTATCCCCGCCCCAGTCACTGCCTCCATCCACCCTCCTCCTCATTTGCATCCTCCTTCTTTCCTGGCAAGATCCCGTGCAGTCTCACCTACAGCTACTGTGCATGCCCCGGCGAGAGACTGTCCTGGCGAGATCCCGTGCCTGTGCAGTCTATCACCTACAGCTACTGTGCATGCCCCGGCGAGAGACTGCACAGGCACGGGATCTCGCCAGGAAAGAAGGAGGATGCAAATGAGGAGGAGGGCGGGCGGGGATAACAGGAAAAAAAGTACAGGAGCCTGGGCTCCACGGCAGTGAATGTCGCTTCCGGGCACTTCCAAGGGCTCATTTACATATGAATAAAACAGCGTTTTGCAGCTTCTACAACACTAAAGAAAAAAGACAAAGGTACCATTAGATTTATGATTAGGTGTGCTATGTGACGATGTAAGTGCTCTATAGGGGCATATGGAGGTGACAGACTCCCTTTAAGAAGCCTTTCACAAGAGCAATGATCGGGATGAACAATCGTTCTTGATCTTTGCCCCATGTAAGTATGTCGCCGCCGATCACCTAACAAATCGGAAAATGCTCGTCTGTTGGGTGATCTTATTCTTTGTATACAAGGGATGTTCTGCGGACAAAACTGTATGGGACAAAAGATCGTATTATCATTCCTTTATTACCTATACCAAAGATAAATGTCTTATGTAAATGAAGGTTAACAAGAGCTACTTACTAGGCAGAGTATCGGACCATGTGAATAAAGCTCTATCCACTGATGAGCAAGCAGTTATCGGAACTGTCTGCTCAATCAGATGTCCAAATCCAGCTTTACTCTGAGGCCAGTTTCATAAGAGAATTCTGGTCTGGAATACACGCTCTGTGTAATGGCTTATCAACTGTGGCTCATCTGACACCAGCTCACTGCATCATAGTCGTTTATGATGCCGAGTCCCTGCCCGACCGCTAGTCTACTATGCTGTTCCACAAGATGCTCTGAGTAGGGGACAAAAGACCGGTGCCTGAGCACTATGATGTAATGAGTTCAGGTCAGCCAAGCCATTGTCCATTTGGGAAATGTGGCCATCACAGACCGTCAGAGAGTAAAGCCCAGACCAAATAAATTTGTGTGGCCTTTGCCTGCATGAACATTGAGACAAACTTCTAAGTCTTTCACTAACATGGATTCCTATAATCAAAGATTATATCAGCTATACTCCTGACACACTAGGACAAAACAGAGCCGGCAATTATTAGATGCTGGATTCCCTGTCAGTTAAAGGGGCATTCCCACTGAGGACATATATCCCGAGGATACACTATCAGTGTTAGACAGGTGCAGGTCCCAGAGACCCACTCCTATCTCCAGAATAAAGTCCCCAAAGTGAAGGAGAGCCACCTCACATACGAGGTGTGCTCTCCATTCATCTCTTTGGGAGTTCGGAAAGTAGCCGAGCAAGCATGCTCACCTGTTCTTGGAAGTCCCATAGCACCACCGTGGGACTGCCAAAAATAGCCAAGAGAGTGCTTGGCTACTTTCGGGAATCCCATAGTGGTGAACAGAGTGCCCCTTAAAGTTATTGGGCAAGACATGCAAATCCGAAGTGGTTAACCACTTCAGATTCTCTACAAGTGGAAGTCTCTCCCCTGCTCCATCAGGAAAATCAAGCGTGCCATACCCCGGAAAACAAGGCTATCTAAACAGCTTTAGTTTGGCGGCAGGTCCTCTAAGGCTCCATTAGGTCCAGTAAAAACAAATTTCAAACTAATACTCCTAGCAGGTGCAAGACACTGGGCAACTGAGGTTCACAGTGGTAAATACATATTTGACTAAAACAGAATTTATTTATTTTTTTAAAGATTTCTAATAAAATACTGAGGTAAATCTTTACAATGGATTTGCTCCTTTAGTGTTTCTTCCACCCTAATTTCAGAATGATATGATTTGGCAGAACACTGGAAATTAAAATCAGGCCTGTTCAGATTTTTTATTTTTTTTTTTAATTTTATATGGGACTTGAAGTGGACCCGTCAGATTTCCTGGCATGCATCTTTTAGTAACTATTTGCATTCCCCATGAAATAATTCCAGAATAGGTTTTCTTAAAACTGTATGTTGTGCTGTTCCTCTATTACTCCTATAAAATGTAGGAATAAATTGGCAACTACTAGTTACCATTGTCAGGGTGTGTCCTTGCACAATCTATCACTGCCTTCACTGACAGGACTGTATGAGACTGTGCAGGGATACGCACATCTAGCAACACGCAGCAGGCAATTCATTCCTAAACTTCTCGTATGACTAACAGAGGAACAATATAGAGGCATAAAAATAGATGCCCAGAGCATTCATGGACAATCATATACATGTACCTGGACAATCATATATAGCCTGTGTAATTGCAGAACCGGGCTACACAGGGTTTTAGGCCTGCATGGGGGCTGTAGATGCACTAGGAAAATAAAAAATGTAGAAATGGCACTTAAAGGACCTGTTAGAAAGGTACTATTAAGTGGGGGAGGCACCATTGTGTGGTAGCTGGAATGAGATTTAGGACACTCATACTAGGTACCAGCTATGGTTGGTGGGTGCATAGTATAATGAATAATGCTGACTGGACACTAAGGTCATAATATCAATAACATGTTTGGCATTTTACATTTAAAAAATATGGCAAACAATAACTGGTGGCACAAATGAAAACCTTGCTTTAGGTACATATAGTAAAAAGGCAACTCTGACATGTTTCTTCTCCACAAGGGTGCGTAAGCAAATCTTAAAATAACTTGGTGGTAGCTGCTTTCATAGAAAGCAATATAGCTTGAACATGCAATTCAGTAATCATAAAACTGGAACTTTGAAGTCTGTCATAAAAGTCTTGATAAAATATAAAAACAAAAATATTCTGTTCTGACGCACACAGAGGCTCCCAGCGGTGAGGAGATGCTCTCGGCACAATATTCTACACAGTACTGAGTTATGTCTTTAGATAGCAGCCTGCAAAATGAATACGGGAGGCCGCTGAATCTTCAGTTGCCTCTTCTTACACTTTGCTTCCTCTGTCTAGAGTCCCTTTTTTGGAGCCGGATATTTCCACTGTCAAATCTTGACATCTTGTGACTCCACCATTTTTGCAAGTGTCTTTTTGATCCTTAGAGCTGTGAGACGGGAAGCTGGATTTTGGGCCCAACACTCAGCCATTAGCTTCAAAATTGCCCGCAAGCACTGGAGAAGGAGACAACGTATTAAAGGCATGTTCTGAAACGTAAAGATGGCAATAACATACATGTCTATTGTACATGAGTTGCGAAAGTAAAACTAACCCTAAAATGTTCTTTAATTATATAAATGGTAAAAAGTATAAACCTGAAGGTGTCGGCCCCTTACAGAGTAATGAGGGGGGAGTTGCAGAGAGCGATGAGGAGAAAGCAAAGCTACTAAATATCTTTTTCTCCACTGTATTCACTGAGGAAAATAAACTGTCAGATGAAATGCAGAATATAAAAGTAAATTCCCCATTAAAAGTGCCCTGTCTGACCCAGGAAGAAGTAGAGCTGCGTCTTAAAAAGATTAAAATAGACAAATCGCCAGGACCGGATGGCATACACCCCCGTATCCTAAGAGAATTAAGTAATGTCATCGCCAGACCCTTATTTCTGATATTTAAAGGGGTTGTCCGGGTTCAGAGAAGAACCCGGACATACCTGCAATTTCACCTAGGCAGCCCGCCTGAAGAGGGCATCGGAGCATCCTATGCTCCGATGCCCTCCTTTGCCCTGCGCTAATTAGCGCAGGGCAAAGGAATTTAGCCAGGTTCCGGTGACGTACCGGTCCCTGCCGGGCAGAGGCTTCCGCCCGGCAGTGAGCCGGTGACGTCATCGGCGCTGATGGACGGGCTTTAGCGCTGCCCTAGCCAGTAAAACGGCTAGGGCAGCGCTAAAGCCGGCCCACTAAGGCCGGTGACGTCACCGAACTCGCTGCCGGGCGGAAGTACCCGCCCGGCAGCGAGTATTTATAAACAAAAGAGACCTTGCCCTGCGCGATCTAGCGCAGGGCAAGGGGGGGGCATCGGAGCATGAGATGCTCCGATGTCCTCTTCAGGCAGGCTGCCTGGGTGAAATTGCAGGTATGTCCGGGTTCTTCTCTGAACCCGGACAACCCCTTTAAGGACTCTATACTGACAGGGAGTGTTCCACAGGATTGGCGCATAGCAAATGTGGTGCCAATATTCAAAAAGGGTCCAAAAACAGAGCCCGGGAACTATAGGCCGGTAAGTTTAACATCTGTCGTGGGTAAACTGTTTGAGGGTTTTCTAAGAGATGCTATCTTGGAGTACCTCAATGAAAATAAGCAAATTACTCCATATCAGCATGGCTTCATGAGGGATCGGTCATGTCAAACCAATTTAATCAGTTTCTATGAGGAGGTAAGTTCTAGACTAGACCGCAGCGAATCAATGGATGTCGTATATCTGGACTTCTCCAAAGCATTTGACACTGTACCACATAAAAGGTTAGTATATAAGATGAGAATGCTTGGCCTGGGAGAAAATGTCTGTATGTGGGTAAGTAACTGGCTCAGTGATAGAAAACAGAGGGTGGTTATTAATGGTACATACTCAGATTGGGTCACTGTAACTAGTGGGGTACCACAGGGGTCAGTATTGGGCCCTATTCTCTTCAATATATTTATTAATGATCTTGTAGAAGGCTTGCACAGTAAAATACCAATTTTTGCAGATGACACTAAACTGTGTAAAGTAATTAACACAGAAGAGGACAGTACACTGCTACAGATGGATCTGGATACTGGAGGCTTGGGCAGAGAAGTGGCAGATGAGGTTTAACACTGACAAATGTAAAGTTATGCATATGGGAAGGAATAATGCAAGTCACCAGTACATACTAAATGGTAAAATATTGGGTAACTCTGACATAGAAAAGGACCTAGGAATTTTAGTGAACAGAAATCTAAGCTGCAGAAACCAGTGTCAGACAGCTGCTGCCAAGGCCAATAAGATAATGGGCTGCATCAAAAGAGGCATAGATGCCCGTGATGAGAACATAGTCCTGCCACTTTACAAATCACTAGTCAGACCACACATGGAGTACTGTGTACAGTTCTGGGCTCCTGTGAACAAGGCAGACATAGCAGAGCTGGAGAGGGTTCAGAGGAGGGAAACTAAAGTAATAACTGGAATTGGTGGACTACAGTACCCAGAAAGATTATCAAAATTAGGCTTATTCACTTTAGAAAAAAGACGACTGAGGGGAGATCTAATAACTATGTATAAATATATCAGAGGTCAGTACAGAGATCTCTCCCACGATCTATTTATCCCCAGGACTGTGACTGTGATGAGGGGCCATCCTCTGCGTCTGGAGGAAAGAAGGTTTGTACACAAACATAGAAGAGGATTCTTTACGGTAAGAGCAGTGAGACTATGGAACTCTCTGCCTGAGGAGGTGGTGATGGTAAGTTCACTAAAAGAGTTCAAGAGGGGCCTGGATGTATTTTTGGAGGGTAATAATATTACAGGTTATAGTTACTAGAGAGGGGAAGTTGATCCAGGGAGTAATTCTGATTGCCTGATTGGAGTCGGGAAGGAATTTTTTCCCTAAAGTGGGGAAAACTGGCTTCTACCTCACAGGGTTTTTTTTGCCTTCCTCTGGATCAATTTGTAGGAAAACAGCCCGAACTGGATGGACAGATGTCTTTTTTCGGCCTTATAAACTATGTTACTAATAAGGCCATTCCTGAACCCAGCCTCACTACATTAATGGCCCGTTTACATGCACAGATTCAACAGGCAATTATGGAGAAGGAACTGTTCCTTCCAGATAATAACCTGCCAGTCAGAGGAGGCGAGAGCTGATTTACATGTAACAATCACCTCCACTGTATGGAGAGGAGTGATCACTGCTGCAGCGATTCAGTGTTTCTGGGCAGCAGATCGCTCATTTTGGTGTCAGCATGGACAAATATTTCACTTGAACTTGCTCGTTTGTTGCACATTTACAAAAGCCGAGTATCAGGAATGAGCGATTGTACAAATGTTTGTTCCAGATAATCTGTCAAACAGTCCTACAAAAGGGACCTTAAAGGGGTTTTGTCACTTCAGCAAGTGCCATTTATCATGTAGAGAAAGTTAATACAAGGCAGTACAAAAGTATTGGGATTGTCCATATTGCTTCCTTTGCTGGCTGGATTCATTTTTTTCATCACATTATACACTGCTCGTTTCTGTGGTTACGACCACCCTGCAATCCATTAGTGGTGCTCCTGCTTGCACACTATAGGACAAAATGCTGACCTCTCTAGTGGCCGGGACCGTGGGAACGCACATGGGCTGGTGCTTTTTTTATATTATGTAAGCACGGCCACTGCTGATGATGGATTACAGGGTGGTCTGTAACCATGGAAACAAGCAGTGTATAATGTGATGGAAAAATGAATCCAGCCAGCAAAGGAAGCAATATGGACAATAACAATGCATTAGTACGTGTCTTGTATTAACTTTCTCTACATAATAAATGCTACTTACTATTTAACTTTCCCTGAATCTCCATTATAACCTTCTTGTGTTTAAAAACTGACATAAAAAAAGGACACACACGTGTACAAGTGAAGTGGGCAATTCTGATCTTTCTATCTTTCTCCAGCTTGAATGTCCATCAGTTTTCAATATTGCTTGGCGTAAAATCCCAACCAATCCTCAGTCATACATGTCAGACTATAGTGGGAAGATTTTGGGTGGGAATGGACAACCATTTGATGTGATGCACTTCCAATATTCTTCAGCACATTGTGTGGGGGCGTGCGTGGGGGGAGAGGTTGTTGGAGGGGTTCATCAATGTTGAGTTTCAGAAGTGCCTGGCAGCAGGTTATTCCTCAAAATGACATACATGTATATGGATTGGTCAGGAGGAACAGCTGTCGAGCTGGAAGCTATTGAAGGTATATGGATACTTTGGCCATGGGAAAGAGCATGGACATTGCAATGGCCAGCTGTGTAATTACAGCTCCTCCGTCCCATTCACTTGTATAAGCTGTAATTACAGTGGTCGCTGCTGCAGTGTGGACGACGAGCAGGTAAACAGAGAAGAGAATGCAGCGCTCGTACAAGTGCGGCAGCTGATCGTGCCAGCAGTCTACCCCCACTGATCCTGAGCATAGGTCATCAATGTAGAGTAAGTGGAGAAACCCTTTAAGTCCTTTGTAAAAATGTGGTGTTGTAAGCAATACAAATAAGGAATAGGAGAAAACAAGCCACTTACCTCATCACTGTTCCACCTATTTGACACAGTGGGCCGTAGGCACTTAATGCACACAACTTCTCTCATGTCCTCAAAGGATGGGTCATTTGGCACCATATCATAATATGGCAACTGATATTCTTCAACAATACCTAAAAAAACAGTGCAAATCAGAAATGGGGACTGAAAACAACAAGTTACAGGTTTACTATAAATGTTATCTTACAAGTACTCCGATTACAGCAATGCACCATCGGAATACAGGCTGCTGTAAAAGGCACCATGATTCTACTTAACAGCCGCCCTGCCAGTTTATTGCATGACAAATAACTTTAAGAAACTGCACAAGTTTCTCCGACAATCAATTGTTTATATGATGCCTTACCACCAGTGATGCAGCGACGGGTGATTTCCCAAATGATTAAGCTAAAGCTGTAGATGTCAGCCATAATATAAGCCTGGAAATGGTTCTTATTCAGACTTTCATCCAGGACCTCAGGTGCCATGTACCGTTTTGTGCCGACACGAGTGTTCAGGGGAATATCTACTTCATGTGTGTCACTGAAAGGAAGGAGAAGCAGGTTTTCGTAATGTTACACAGTGTAAGGTTGAAATCACATGTGCAGTCCCTCTTTTCCAATTCCGCTTGTATCCATTCCTTGCTTTCATTTAAGCATATAAAATCTTGAAATTTGGTTTTGCCTATATTTCTGTTCACTACCAGACAAATGTAATCCAACTAAGCTATAGTATAAAATGGGGCAGATTTCCTAATACTATAGAATACTCAGTGTAAAACGGACAGATTTCAGCGTGCCGGATGGTGGATGATAAATAGGACGCACCGTTAGGGCTCATTAACGCGACCATAAGGTTGCCGTGCCTGTGCAGTCTGCAATGTAGGTGCACCGCCACGTGAGCTCCATGCTCCGGTGTGGACCCATTGTCTTCAATGTCTTTTGCAGATCGCGGACCCATTCAAATCAATAAGTCGGCATCCACTGCACTGAGTTCACACTGCCAGTGCCCATGTATTGTGGACCCGCTGCTTGCGGTAAGTAACACTGGCACGACAGCCATATGGTTGTGTGAATGAGTCCTTAGACTGTCTAGTATAACTTTACACCACCTAATAGTTGCTTTACTTTACAACAGAATCGTGCAACAACATTTTGGCACAACCCCTTTTTGTGGCAGCCAGGCCCTATTGTCAGAATCACTAAGGCTGGTGTCACACAGTAATTTTCTAGACGCCTTGAGGGGGTTTTACAGTTTTGGGAGTGTGTTAAAAAAATAAATGAACACACATTCAACTCCAGAAGTGCAAGGAGGTCTATGGGAAATACTAAATGTAGCACACACAAGTATTATTTTTGTAGCAGTTGTTTAAACCTTTAAGGTGCTGACTGATATGAAATGTCCTCATAGTTTGAGGTTTGCAGCATCTTAGATGTGTACAGCATTACAGTGTTCTGCAGCAACAGTATAATACACACAGAAGCTGCTGAAGATCCCTTATCCCATTAGTCTCTTATTTTTAAGGCCTTCAGATGGCCATTCCAATTTCAATCTAAAAAATAAGGGGATGTCTGTATGGCGTCCTGGTGTGACTGTGCTTTTCTTAGACCCATTCATGTGAATGAATGAGCCTTAGGCCCCATTCACACAACCATATCTTTGGTCCGCATCCAATCCGCATTTTTTGCAGATAGGATGCAGACCCATTAATTTCAACAGGTCCGCAAAAAATGCAGACAGAACACTGTGTGCTGTCCGCATCTATGTCTGTTCTGTAGCCCTGCAAAAAAGATAAAAACCTATTCATGTCCGTTTTGTGAACAAAGAAAAGCATTGTTACAATGGATCCGCAAAAAAAAATTACAAAAAATGGATGCAACACAGACGTCCATCCATATTTTTCGTGGGTTCCGTGTTTTGCGGACTGCAAAACACATACGGTCATGTGACTGATGCATGATCAGAGTTTTTCTGTATTGACCAACAACTGATGTAGAAAAAACTAAAGTGTAATTTGCACCATTCTCTTTAATGGGTTTGTGTGCTATGCAGGTGTAGTCTGGACCGCACATGGGCGGAAATGACTACCGTGTGAATTAGGAGTAATACTAGTAACTGTATAATAATTTTGGCAATACTTTCTGGGAAATCTGGCAAGTTTTAAGAATTACCTGTTAAATTTCACTGCAAGTCCCAGGTCAGCAATGCAACATGTCCAGTTTTCCTTGATCAGGATGTTTTTGCTCTTCAGATCCCTGTGTGCGATTGCTGGCTTTCCCTGAGTGCCGTAAATTTCAGTGTGCAGGTGGCAGAGGCCGCAGGCAGCAGAATAAGCCAATTTAAGAAGAGATCTTGTATCCAAGGTGGCACACTTGAGAAAGTCATAGAGAGACCCATTCTCGTGATACTCTGTTATCAAATACATTTGGGTCCACGATCCGGTCCCTTTAATATCAGCAGCTATGAAACCTAAAAACAAAACCAAACACGATGTCACAGATTTACTTTCTTTCCATGTACTACAAGCTGTTTAAGAGCATTGAGTATGGGAACGTATGCTCTACTATTAGTCACTGCAATTTCTTTTGTGCTATTTGGGCTGACTCTTGTGTGCCTGCAATTCTTCATGGAAGTCTGTCGGTCACTGGGATGTAACTCATAACTAGGAGCCTATTCTAGTCTTTATAAGCTTCAATAAGCCAAACGAGACAAAATGTTTGTGCCATTCAGGTTCTGCCCCAATGTTATGTTACAGGGCAGCACATATTAATGACAGATCAGCTTCAGTCAGAGCTTTTTCTGGATAGGTCATCTGAGCAGTGGGTGTCCGACACCCAGGACCCCTGGTGATCAGCTGTTTGAGAAGGCACCGGCGCTCCTGTGAGCGCTGTGGCCTTCTCTGTGCTTAGCGAGTACAGCACCATACACTATAAAGCGGCTGTGATTGGGATCACACTCGGCCCCATTCACTTCTATGGGGCTGGGCTGCATCTACGCCACGTGACCGATGAATGTGTCATCACTGGCCTAGGAAAAGCTGAGAGAAGGCTGCAGTGCTACTGTGAGCACCATGACTTTCTCAAAAAGATGACCAGCAGGGGTCTCAGGTATCAGACACCACTGATCAGATACTGCTGACCTATCTAGAGGATAGTTTAACAGTGTTATAGTCTCGGAAAACTCTTTTCAGGCTCAGGCATATAAGCTTGTGTGCCCCGTGCTGGGGTCTGCAACGCACAGGAACCGTCCATGTGCGCGCAGTTTGCAGACCCATTGTTGCAGTCCACAACACAAAAAAATAGGACATGTTCTATTTTTTTGTGGTGTGGAGACATGAACTGAAATCCGTACGTAAGCAATTCGTAGTGCTTCCGTGGGCTTCCGCTCCGTGCCTCCGCATCTTGCAGACCCAGTCGAGGGCGTTTGCAGTACGCAATGTGGGCACGGACGGCCTACGGTTGTGTGAATGAGTCCTTTAAAGGGTTTCTGTCACCAGTTTTGGGCATATAAAACAGGATGACATTTGCAATGTGCAAATATCACCTGATGCCCAATCTTTTAATCATTTTCTTCTTGGTGTCCCCGTTTTTGTAAAAAATAAACTTTTCTGATATGCAAATTAACCTTACTAGATGCAAGGGGCGGTAACCCTGCACCTAGTAGCACCGTTTCCCCACCTTTAGATACGCCTACTTTCTTTTGATGGAGAGGGCTAGGCAGCTCTATCTGCTGCCGGCCCTGTCCGTGCTGCAAATCCCACGCCTGCGCCGTGTGGCCTCCATCAGTGAGTGCCGCAGGCCGCCGGGCTCCCGGCTTCCTCACTACGCCTGCGCCGATGACGTAACAGAACACCTGGAAGAGACGAAAACAGCACTACTAGGTGCAGGGTTACCGCCCCTTGCACCTAGTAAGGTTAATTTGCATATCAGAAAAGTTTATTTTTTACAAAAACGGGGACACCAAGAAGAAAATGATTAACAGATTGGGCATCAGGTGACATTTGCACCTTGCAAATGTCATCCTGTTTTATATGCCCAAAACTGGTGACAGAAACCCTTTAATATTTTTTTAGATGCCCAAATTTCTACAATCCTTTCTGGTTCAGTGTCAGTACAGAGAATGTCCACTCAAATGCACCATGGTGGACAGCAACCATAAGAATAGTAAATGCTGCCCAAGGCTATATTAATTGCCTTAACTACTGCATACGTACAGACGAGAAGACTACTTCTTGAGGTCGATGAGCTTTACTTACCTAATATATTCTCATGTCTCATCAGCACAGTTTGGTAGATTTCGGTCTCTCTGAACCAGCTGGCTTCCTCAGCAGTGAAGAAGACTTTCACAGCCACTTTTTCTCCTCTCCACTTTCCCATCCAAACCTCTCCATATCGTCCCTTTCCTATCTGTCTCACCATTTGGATCTGCTTTGCAATTGTTCTCTGGACCTGTAAGGCCAAATCATAGGTTAATCCACTTCAAAATGTGTCAGAATGGTTAATGTTTTTCATTAAGTTAAAACAGGAAAGACAAAAACAAGACTTTACAACCCACCACTAGGGATGAGCAAACTTTTGTTTTCAAGTTCGGTGTACAAAGTTCAGGTTATGGTCCGCGGTAGCGGAATTCATAACAGAATTCTTAGATAACCTGAACATTGTACGCCAAACTTGAAAACAGAAGTTCACTCAACACTACTTTTTCACATTTTGTTATGTTACGGCCTTGTGCTAAAAAAAAAAAAAAAAAAAAATTAAAGTTATTCTATAAATTTGCTCCCAATATCTCATAATGAGAAACTGAAAACAGAACAGAACTTTTTGCTAATTTATTATAATTTCAAATGGACATAAGTATTAAGACTCTTTGCTAGGACACTTGAAGTTTAACTTTGGGGGATTCTCATATCCCTTGATCATATCTTTGAGATGTCCCTACATCCTGCTTGAAGCCCACCTGTGGTAAATTCATTTGATTGGACATAATTTGGAAAGACACCCCCTGTCTATATAAGGTCTCACAGCTGACAATGCATATCAAAAACAAAAACCCAAGCCATGAGGAGGAAAGAACTGCCTGTAGAGCTCAGAGACAGGATTGTGAGGAGGCACAGAACTGGAGAAGGGTACAAAAAAAATGTTGCTACTCTGAAAGTTTCCAAGAGCACACTGGCCTCCATAATTCTTAAATGGAAGTAGTTTGGAATAAACAGGACTTCCTATAGGTGGCTACCCACCAAACTAAGTAATTTGGGAAAAAGGACCTTGGTAAGAGAGAAGTGAGCATGTAACAAATAATCACTCTGGCTGAGCTCCAAAGATCCTGCAGCAAGATCTTACTGGATGCTGATAAGTTAAAGGACCTTTGATGATGTCATCACAATGTGACCAGTAACAAGTTGATGTTATTGGTCACATGGTGATGACGACATCAACGGTCCTTTACCTTATAATTCAGCACTGTGAGAATGCGGTGAGTTTCCCCTCTCGCCTGCCCTCCTATTCTCCCCCTCCCTGACACTTCATCAGGCCACTGGGCTGAGTGGTAGTGAGGAGGGAGGGACGCTCTCCCTCCTTACCCACTGTGCGACCGTGCAGCGTAGTGGGACCATCGCCGCCCAGACCCATATGATGTCGCAAAAATTGAACCGAAAAAACAGACATAGGCAAAGTGCCGTCGGTTAATCAGGCCGATGGTTTTTTTTTTCCGATTATTGGCCCAGCCCTCTAAGAGCCTTTATCAGCATATTACAGCACATTGAATGCCTACAGCTATGTGTGCATGACATCTAAAAAGATATCTACAGGAAACTGTTAGTAGTTTGTCAATTTCTAAACAGAAAATACTTGATAACTTTGTGCTTTACCAAGAGGGGAAGCCCAGATCCACTGCCAGAACTTTGCGATAGGTCAATGAGGGCCTTTAGTGACTCTCCAGCTGGTATAAATGCATCATCTTGTTCCAGGTCTCTATTGTACAGCATTCTCTGGGTTGCCAGCTTGTGCCTGCAAAAAAAGAGCGGTGGCACACACAGGTTAATTTTAAAAAATGCTCAGTTTTTAGCAAGCTTTTTTGGGAGCAAAAACGCCACAGCCACTGTTACATGTTGGCAAAAAGGAAACTATATAACGTCCTACAAACACTGTGTTATGACAGTTTTCTGGTGTTTTTTTGTCCCATGGCACTTTTTACAAATCTCAGCAAAAAACACACTAAAGTCTGAAGTTCATAAGGTCACATGCTAAATATACAGTAGCTAAATAATATTTTTTTATAAAGATCTTACTTGTACAGGCAGGTAATGAAGATGAAGACCACCATGATTAATAAGCAGACCACAATGGATATAATCAGCGCTATGACATGGAGACTTCTGCCAAATATTCCTTCTGAAAAGAATGACAGCGTTATTCGGGACTATGTAACAGAAGCCAGGTTAGTTACTCTGACTGTTCTAAGATTAGTAGCACCAATATATTCACAAGCAAGAAAAAGTGTGGACCCTCCTCTGCTGCTGCACTATAACTGCTAAAGAGAAGGCTAGGTCAACACTGCTGAACGGTCTGGGGCTGTCTGCCTCCCGAGTAAAATCAGCTAAGGCCCAGAATGCATTCAACACACAAAAAGAAAGCCATTCACCTGACCTTTGGGGCTCCAGAGCCGAGGCGCTCTGTCCCATCTGTTGTCACATGCACTGCTGTCGCCATCTGTTGGCTTCAGCAGTGATGTGTGCCAAAGCAGCACATGATGACGGATAGGACGTCGCACTTCTGGTCCACAGGAGGATGGAAGCAGTGGCAATGGGACTCTCAGAGTTGGAACAGATGAGCGCATTTTTTTTTTTTTAATTTTAAGCACATTTCAGGTCTTTCCTAGCACTCATACTGTTTAAAGGAGCTCAGCTAAAACCAGCCATACACAAGATAATGACTGGCTGCATTATGACCCAGCACTTGTCCATGAAATCATTCCAATGATTGAACAATAGACCCATTCACTTGAAAGGGCTGGAACAGTTGTAATTACACTGCGCCGCCATCTACTTCTTCAAATAGCTGAGCGGTGGGGGTGCCAGGAGTCGGACCTCATAGTATTGTAGTACTGCACATCACTGTCAGGAAAAGATCATATACTATACATCTAGCACACCTTTAGACTTCTACTGGCTGGTGTATGTTAAAAGAATATTCTTCTGACAATATGTCGGGGTTCCTATTTTTCAAGTCCAGATAACTACATAAAACAATTTTTTAAGTACAGCTAAATGGCAAAAAACCCTAACAATAAAATTTAGGGTGAATTCACACGCGGCAGATTGGCTGCAGAAATTTCAGGCATTATACAATTCCATAAATCTGAATTGTGTTATTTCTGCAGCAAACTCAGGAAAGGGGTGAATATTATGAAATGGTGTAAACGCTTTCATTTGGTATTCTTTGGTGCAGAGTATTGTAGAGTAGTAGTAGTAGTAGTAGTATGGTTTTAAATAGTAAAATCATGAAATAAGTATAAGTAAAATATGTATGGCACTCAGAGAAAAATTACCTGGTCTCCCATCTGGAGGCAACGTGGGTTGCAAATCTTTATTGCAAAAGTCAGTCCGACAGCACTCAATTGTCCTTCGTATCTGGGCTTTGGGAGAATCCTACATTTTTGAAACAGGAGAAAAAAAGGTTACTTCCTTCTAAAAAGTGTGCATGTGACAAATATTATAGGAGACATCTTATTATGCGGGCTCTGAAGAGGCTTGTAGACAGAGCTCTACACTTATCCATGGCCTGTGTCTGGTATTGCATTTCAGTCATTCACTAGCTGTACTGTAGCGACCACTAGATTTCCTTGTTAATGGGTCTGTCCAATGTGTCTGTTGACCAATTTCAGTAGCACTAGCAAAAACTATGGAAGTAGGTCTGATGTTTAAAGGGGATATCCAGTATTTTACAGCAGATGGCCTAGCCTTAGTTGGGAGTTGGATTTTTGGCACCCTGCTGATTTGACTAAAATATAACTTTTATTAAATTAAGTAAATAAAATCTTTAGGGTCAGTGGATAAACAAAGAAAAAGGTGGCGACTGGCGTGGGTTCAACTGGAGCCTCCAATCTGCAGGTACAGAGGCTATTGGGGATCATCAAGCGTATTGAAGGCGAGTTCTAAATCAATGTAACAGCCTATTAGAGTTATCCCTAAATCCCTAGTCTAGAGACGAGGTGAGTGCTAGCTGGCTGTATGTCGGAGCACTCGCCCTGATAAGGGCGACCCCCAGCCTCAGAACCTCGGGCCTAGTACACTGAACCCTACCGCCTGACCAAAACAACATCTAACTAGAACAGCTTCGACGCGTTTCTCCCTTCCATAGGGTACTCAGGAAGCGGCGTTTCTAGTAGTAAGAAAAATGGCAGTGGCGTGGAGAAAGCGCAGATGCCTACCTTTTAAAGCATATACTCCGCCTCCCATGTCCGCTGCTTCAGGCGAGAGGTATCGGCCGGGAGTGCATCCGGTCACGTGCCTCTACCAGTGCCGAGTCAGCTGACCGAGTGACGTGCAGAGAGGGGGCGGACTTGTTGTCATGGGGATCAACAAGCGCGTCCCCGGCTGCAATTTCCCCATGCTACAGTGTCATAACGGAGGATAATAGCAAAAGGAGTAAATCACTAAGTGATTGACGTACTGGCCATAGTGAACGATGGATGTAGAACACAATAAGTAATAATAGAAAAACCCATAGGGTGTTTTAATAAATGAAGACAGTGCATCAGAGATATATCTTGAAGAGTTCCAATCAAAATGACAGAAACCCAGTATAAATATACTCTTTAAAGATGTTATTTAAAGAGGATTAGACATATTTAGCATAATGTAGTGGTATAGTTAAGTCTAATTCACTCATAGGAAAGGTTTGAAGGATAAAGCCTCATTGAGTCCGTTAGGTGCCATGGATTTCATCCTGAAAATCCATCTGGCTTCACTGCGTAAAATGATGCTGTCCCAGTCACCCCCCCCCCTCCGTGGTTCTGGCATATGGCAAATGCCCGTAAATTTGATGCATACCATATTACCACCATGTACGGTATTCATGTGCCTTGCTAACGAGGTGTCTTTTTGGTTCACCGTATCGTTAAAGTGGTCTCTAATCCGGCGCCGCAGTTCCCGTTTGGTCTTGCCAATGTAGTCTAATGGGCAACTGCATTGTGCCAAACAGACAACACCGGGCGATTGGCAATTAATGAAGTCCCGGATCGAGTAGGTGGTGCCAGTCTGGGAGCATGTAAAGCTTTTTGTAGTTCTCACCTGGTCACAGTCTAAACCCGCAATTGAAGATACCGATCAGGCGGCGAGTTAGCCAATTATCCTTAGGTGGAGGTGGTTAGTAATGGCTATGGGTAAGGCTACTTTCACACTAGCATTTTAAAATTCCGGTATTGAGTTCCGTCATAGGGGCTCAATACCGGAATAAAACGCTTCAGTTTTGTCCCCATTCATTGTCAATGGGGACAAAACTGAACTGAAGACAACGGAATGCTCCTGAAAGCATACCGTTCCGTCTTCAGACCGGAGAACAAACCGCAGCATGCTGCGGTTTGCTCTCCGGTCCAGGCATCCGCACCAAGACGGATCCAGAATGACCCCCAATGCAAGTCAATGGGGGTGGATCCGTCTGGTGTGACCATAATGGTAACCGGATCCGCCCTCCATTGACTTTCAATGGAGTTCATTACGGATCCGGCTACACATAGACACATACAGACACAGACATACACAAACATACACACACATATAGACATACAAACACACATACATACTTACATGCTCCCCGGCAGGTCTTCGGAGCGTCGGAGGGACAGGACGGCGCGCACAGGTGATGATTCCACCAGGCGCCCAGCAGAGGGCGCTGTGGGGAATTGTGACCTGTGTGAGCCGTCCTGTCCCTCTGACGCTCCGAAGACCTGCCGGGAGCATGTAAGTATGTATGTGTGTTTGTTTGTCTATATGTGTGTGTATGTTTATGTGTATGTGTATGTATGTACTGTGTGACATGTGTGGGGCCGGAGCGCGGTTCCGGCTCCACACATGTCACTGCGGCAGGCCTGATCCGGCAGCACCCTTCACCTGCCGGATCAGGCCTGCCGCCAGTGTGAAAGTAGCCTAAGTTTATCTTTCAGGCTACGTCCCCTACAGTATGTTAACTGGGGATTAGGTCCAATTACATCCTGCAGGTCGGGGTCAACAGTGTTTTCCCAGTGTTTTTTTATTATCTGTCTAACTTGTACATGGGCATTGTCATAGACACCTATAATCCTCTTGAGGTGGGGTCCCTCAGTGTCCTTTCCTTTGGGAATCAGAAGTGTTTCCCTCTTGGAGGAACAAGCCGAGTCGAAGGCTTGGAGTAAAATCGCATCAGGGTAACCCCTTTCTCTGAACCTTTCTCTAAGATCTTGTGATTGTTTTAGAAAGGTCCGCATATTAGAGCAATTCCGTCTCAATCTGTAGTATTGCCCCTTGGGGATTCCTTTGCGTAAAGCATACGGATGTGAGCTATCCCACCTGAGGAGACTATTGGATGCTGTAGGCTTGCGAAAGACGCTAGTAGAGATGTAATTATTATGGCCTCTCAAAACAGACATCCAAAAAGGAGAGGGTGTTCTTGCAGGAAGCCGTGAATTTCAGGCCCAATTGGTTGTTATTGATATATACTAACTGACAAAAGGACCTCGATGTACCTCAGCCAGAGGCAGATGTTAGCGTGCCACTGGCTGAGGTCATCTGACCAGATGTGGTTGGACTCCCACCAGCAAATTTGTGTACGATGGCGCACACGAACTGCCCATCACGGTGCCCTTGAGCTGGTGGTAATAACGCCCGTTGAAAAGAAAAAAATTTGTCCAGAAGGTCCAGGACAAATTAGTTATGAGGCATGCAGGCCACCTCTCTTGTAGAGAGGAAGCTCCCTACAGCCCTGAATCCAAGATGGTGATTGATTGAGCTGTAGAGAGCTTCCACGTCAACGGATGCCAGGATGGTACCCTCGTCCATGTACACCCCTTCCAATTTTAGCAGTAGATCACTGGTGTCCCTTATGTAGGAAGGGAGAGTTTCTACAAATGGACGTAGGATGTGATCAAAACAAATCCTGTTGATTTGTTATTTGAAGGGGCTGCAGCACTTCGTAGAGCCCTGCAGCCAATTCAGTACTTTTAGTAGTGGCTGTTCTGGGTATTGTAGTGCGACAGAATGGGGCAAAAAAACTGATTTATGAACAGCATTAGGACCGATGTAAACAAAGAGGCTGCAGTGCTCCTCTGGTAGATGCTACTAGCGAATCGACTTTGTACAGTATTAGAATGTATTGGCTCCAATGAGCTGAAGTTATTGCTTCGCAAAGTCTCTGTACTGTAAAAAAACATTCCCTGAACTCCGGTTCGGTTCCAAGGAACCACTTGGAACCGAACCTGAGTTAGGGAAATAATTTTTTTTACAGTAGAAATCGATTTATGAAGTTAATACGCAAAGTCTCGCGAGACTTTGCAAAGAAATAACTTCGGCTCATCAGAGCCAATACATTCTAATACTGTACGAAGCTCATGCCCTGTACAGTATTGGAACGAAGTTTCCGAAGTCGATTCGCTCATCCCTAGATGTTACCCTTCCAAACATGTGCCAAGAGTTGGACCCCACTGATCTAACATTTATTGACTACACTAAGAATTTTACAAGGCTGAATAACTGCTCTAAAAGGGTTGGCCACCTTGAATATTATTAGTATAGGAGAGGGTAAAGGGGATATATGCAACTTACTAATCTTCAGGCTTCAAAAGTTCTGCACCTACTCTCACTTGTCTCCAAGACTTCTATCCAGACATGCCCCACAGCTCCCACCCTAAAAATGGGCCACTGAGGAGGGGTATATGTTGTGACCCCATCCATCTGCAGCTCCCACTGAAACACACTGCACCTGCATCAGTATCCTGGTTATCTAGGACCTGCCTCCAGGATGGAAGCTGGCACAGGCGCAGAGCATTTTAACAGGGAGCACTGTTTGTCGAGGAAGGGGTTTGTACCCCTCCATCAGCAGCCATTTTCAGGATAGGATTGGAAGGGGAAGTCATGAGCAGGGTGGATTTGATTTAAATCATGATTTAAATCACTAGTCAGTAAGGCTTGATTCAAATCAGTGATTTAAATCAAAGTTTCTACCTAAACTAGTTCTTGCTACTTTAACATGCAAGTAGATGAAGATTTTTAGAATCACTTTTTATATTACTTTTTTCTCCCCAGTTTAATGGGTTAATCATTCATATTTGGACACCACTGTTCTGTTGTACTTAGGAAGGAGAAAAATAATCCTGACCTTAATAACAATTTAAATAGATTTATTCAACTGAAACAATAACATTACAGCATAAGGCTTCATTCACATCACCGTTAAGCCTTTCCGTTCTCATGCTCCGTTTAGGAGCAGGAGAACGGAAAGGACGGATTCGGCACATAACTGAGCCGAACGGAGCCTAAGGACCCCATAGACTATAATGGGGTCCGTTAGGTTACCGCTCAGAAGATGATTTTGGAGCGGAGACAAAATTTGTGCATGCAGGACTTTTGTCTCCGCTTCAAAAATCATCTTCTGAGCGGAAACCTAACGGACCCCATTATAGTCTATGGGGTCCCTTAGGCTCCGTTCGGCTCAGTTATGTGCCGAATCCGTCCTTTCCGTTCTCCTGCTCCTAAACGGAGCATGAGAACGGAAAGGCTTAACGGTGATGTGAACGAGCCCTAAGTTATTTGCTTAAACAAACATCCATGTTTGTTAACTAATTTGGCTAAACAAAATATATATATATTTTAAGAAACTTAGACTGTCAGCCCAGCCAACACATGAAAAACTTAAATACTACTGTCCCTGCTGTCCTCTGTAGCTCACTTGTCGTCATCTTCATCATCAAGAATGTAATAAACCTCAGATCGTACACACAAACAGATCCAGACTTGTCTGTCTGTGGCTATGCTGCAGTATTGTGCTCAAAGTTTCACTTTCATTTTCTTGTCTGCTTGCCCCTCCTCCTCCTCACACTTAGATTCACATTCTTCTTGTGTTGTGCTGTGCAGATCTATTCCACTCCAAACAATCAGAAACATATTGTCTAACTTCTTGGACTTGGCACTGAAGTAAAGCGAGCGTCTGTGATAATATAGGAGAGAAACTGCCCACTAATCCTACAGAAACCTCTGGAAGAGCATGGCATTGTGAATGTTACACTTATACAGCCTTTATTCTACTGAGTTAAACAACTCAGCTTTATCTCATGATGGAAGAACCTTTGGATGGTAAAATATTTTCCTCAAAAGGCAGTTTATTGAAAAAAATCCGATTTAAATAAAAAAAATCCGATTTTTTTGATTTTTTTTTTAAAAAAACATTGATTTTTATCCACCCTGGTCATGAGATAAAACTTGGATGGCAATGGGAAGTGGTTTCATAAAGTGAAAAAACACTGCAGAACGACTACCCTGGGGCAGTGGGGCAGCGTTAGGCAACACCGCCTAACATTTAGACATCATAAAAGTCGATGAGGAGAAGATGTGCAAAATCTATCACAATGGTGTCTTGGGTAGTATTCTTTAAATCTTAACTGAAAGGATGTTGCTCACCTGTGCTATGTCTGGCTCATTTCATGGTTCTGGTGCAACAAAACTAACTCATCCCCTATATATTAGAAGTTACAGTCACCCTCTATTCTCTACTGATTACATATAATGAGGCCAAGCCATTTAAAATAAGATAACGAATAGGAGAATCACCAAGTATGACAGGGGCACCCGCTGTGTTGTCGCTTGCAATTTTCTTAAAAAGGACATGCCAGTCTGATTACTGTAAACTATAGTACCCTAATGGGCACATATACTCTATATACTAAAGCCTTATAAATCAAGGCCCGCACACTGGTAATATGTTGAATCAACAGATCATCTACTCTCAGAAATGTTACCTTGCACTGAAAATCCGAGCCTTCCAGCTTCATGCAGCCAGACGTGAGTGTAATTTCTCCATGCTCATCTTCTTCAATAATAGCAAAGCAATGTCCATTTGTACTACAAGACATAAATGAAGAAATAACATACATAAATGGTGTGTCTTGTAGCAGAAATTAATAGCATTCTATAGAAAACAGTGAAACATCAAATATGCTTAATAAATGGTGAAACCATTATAAGCAGATATAAGTGGGAAATTATTATTATTTGCATACAAAAATATTACAATGACTTATACTCCAGTTATTCAACCAGTCAAGCACAAACCTGTTCCAGGATCTACATTTCAAAGAACTGGAGTGCAACACCACTACTGAACACTAGAAGGCAGCGCCTGCCTTTCTTTCATATAATGGTCGTACAGAAGAATTCAGAATATTTAGGACTGACTCTAGGGCCTTGTAAAAAAAATTCACTATTTCAGACATCACCGTCTGAATGTCTGCCATTCTGCTTGCACCAAAATTGTATTTTAACCAATACAAAAGGCACACAAACTGGTTATGAAACAAAGAGCAATAACATTTTATATTATAATCGGGGGGTGGGGGTGATTGTTCCCATTGCCCAATACATCAATAGAGAAAATTGGAGAAATCCCCCACTTACATGCATGTATTATTTGTGGCATCTTCTGGGCAATAACCGTAACAATAGCAGTTTAAGAAAGGCAACGTGTCCTCGGGAGCCAATGTTACCCCATTTTCTTGTTTCTTAGGGTCAGAGTTAGATTTCATTCCAGTTCTGTGTGGCAAGATGTCAAAGTTTTGACCTATAAATAAAGCAAAAAGCACAGAAAAGTATTTAACAACCAGCAAATACATTGATATCAATGATATATACGTAATGAATAAAATAATATTCAGTGGTTTCCAAATGGGCCTTATAATCATTTTCAGGGACATAAAATTATAATTTATGCATTTGATGTACACAAGCTATGCACCTGAATGGGGCCGAGCTGCAGAACCAGGTACAGTCCCAGGTCCCCAGTACCACTAGAAGAAAATTCTGCATCTGAGTAGCGCTTTACGTTCTTTTGATCCATCAAGAAGTCCTGTCTGTTGTACTTTTACTTCCGTCAAAACCGACAGACTGACAATCAGATGCAAACGGAGCACAAAAGATGCTCAAAATAAAACAATTCTTTTTCTTCATTTTTCTATTCTTCTGACAGATCAGAAAAGTGTCAAGCTCAATACAGATCTAATGGAACCATAATCTACAAGCGCTTTCTTAATCTGTTTCATAGTTTTTATGGAAAAACCTAACAGAAAAAAAGGGCTGAACCATTATCAACCGTCAATATGTGAAACTAGACCTAGGATGGGTTCACACATGGGTTTACGTGAAGCTTTTCTTCAATTTTGCACCTGCTTTCTGATGCATTTTTGACAAATGCTGGCTTCAGATATTAGCTGAAGATCCATGGGAAACTTGAAATGCAGGACCATATATATATATATATATATATATATATATATATATATATATATATATATATATATATATGTTTAAAAATGCAGCATGTCGAATTTCTGGTGTTCCATAGGGAATGAAATGCTAGAAAAAGTGTTCAGAGTTCTTTAGAAGAAAAAAAGCTATCAAAACACATGCAGTATAGAAAGAAAAAACATAGGTGAAACGCCAGAACGGTCATGTGTATAGTACTGGCTCTTAGAGACTACTCTTACATCAGAAAACTGAAAAAGTTTTATGTTTAAAATAACCAAATGATAAGAAAGCATTAAGTAACCCCAACCGTAAGCAAAAAGTGTAAAGAAATCCTCTGACAGCTAGACAAGCACAAGACAGGTTTTCCAGACGTACCCGAAAAACTCATTTTAAACAGTCTTATTTCCTGCTGAAAGCATTTGGCGCAGAGTCCTGAGCTGTAAAGCGTATGCCAAAAGCGAGACATTCCAGGGGGAGGACAGCTAACATCACCCTAACCACATCCATGGAATGGCAGATCACATCCACTCCGCAGGCATTGGCACTTTTACAATGGCAGACAGTTTTAAAATCAACAGCAGAATTAGATAAAGCGTGTGTCAAAAAGTATAGAAAAATAAAAAGGAGACTTATTACGCCTGACGACTGTCATCCTATGTTCTGCTGCTCAACTGCAATAGGTCACCCTAAAGCTATTCATGTAAGATTGGGTTTGTATTCTTCTAGAGCAGAGGTTCCTAAGCAAGCCACATTCAAAGACATCAGATGTTGTTCAGCCATGTTAGAGACTCAAAGAAGTCTGATCATGCTCAAATTTATTAACACTTTTCTACATATCACTAATAAGGGTAAAAAACTGACCTCAGACTGTCAGTGATACTGTGCGTCTAATGTGCCAGCAATGTGGTCAAACGCTTATTATAGGATTCTGACCCAAACAGCTGTCATCTGCTTTCTAGAGTCCTTTTATACGGGACTATTTCAGACGAGCCATTTGACAATGACGTCTTCTTATGATTGACCGCCGGGGGAGGTCTAATCTTATGGGAGCCACCACCAAAAATCAGTGCAAAGGGGCTACTCCGCTGAGTGCCATGTTTCAGTCATTGTTTATTCAGGTGCAGGGGGCGGAAATGTTCATGCAGATGTATCTGGCACTATGGCTCACACCCATTCAACCCCAAAATGTTAAAGGGGCTGTCTCACTTCAGCAAGTTGCATTTACCATCTAGAGAAAGTTCATACAAGGCACTAATGTATTATTATTATCCATATTGCTTCCTTTGCTGGCTTGATTATTTTTCCCATCACATTATACACTGCTCATATCCAGGGGTTACGACCACCCTGCAATCCAGCAGTGGTGGTCGTGCTTGCACACTACAGGAAAAGGCACCGGTTGCTCTGGTGTCTGGGACCATAGGCACGCATGTGCAGCAGCTCCCATCTTAGCCACCTCGTATCTGTGCTGCAGCGGTAGCCATAACCCCTGGATAAGGGCAGAGTATAATGTGATGGAAAGATTAATCAATCTGGCAAAGGAAGCAATATGGACAATCACAGTACATTACTAACTGCCTTGTATTACATTTCTCTACATTGCAAATGCCATTTTCAGACAAGAGACAACCCCTTTAAGTGGGCCTATTACTTTATGTGACCAATGCAATACATTGATTATAATCAATTACTTTTGCACTGTAGACATAATCAGTATTATTATCATTATTCATGGCATCATTAATGAAGCAGATTACTGCAGGACTCCAGGAGGCAGATTCATTCTTATTCGCCGTAAGGCAAATAGAACTAGCTGACACCGAAATATAATACACACAAGATAGTTACGCACCATCAGCAAATTTCAAGGTGCACTTGATACCTGCCCAGCTTGACTTGTCCTGTGTTGCTTTAATATTTACTCATAAAATCTTAAAGGGGTATTCCAGGATTTCACTATTGATGGCTTATTCTCAGGTTAAAGAGCTGATACTGCGGCGTTCCTCCAATTCACCAATGAGAACAGTGAGGCTGCACAGCGGATGGAAACGTGTAGATCCAATGCACACTTCTGGTACTGGAGCTACTGCAGACCCCCACCAATCAGATACCGATGGCCTATTGTCAGGTTAGGCCATCTATAGTAAAATACTGGACATATTTAAAACATATTAGGTCTATGGACACCTTAAAGGTTTTTTTTTTTTTTTGTTTTTTTTTTAAGGAAGACTGCGTTAGACTGGTGATGTTCTGAGTCTCTGCACCTCTGCCGATCAGCTGGTCCCTTCATTTATACTACTCCACACAATACAGCTCAGTATTTTAGTAGTAGATGTATCAGGTATTGCAGTTCAGTCCCATACACTTACATGGCACAAAGTTGTAAAGCCAGGCATAGCTGTTTGCAAAAGTCCTGGGCCGTACGTGGTAAAAGATGAAGGGGATGCAACACTCACTGGAGCACCGTGCCCCAAACAATTCAGAAGCAGAAAACTCCTTTAAAATGGTTGTTCAATGTGGCACATGGTTAACAGAGTGGAAAGCTGTATCTGAATGACCACTGTGTATCAGCCATGGGAATTCTCAGGGTTGTTGTTATATGACAACTAGGGCTGGGTGATTAATCAAATTAATTTGATTAATGCGCCAATTGAAAGCCTCACGATTTTATTTTTTTGGAAAAATTGTGAACTCGATTTTCCTAAAATGGCGCCCGCCAGATAAAATAAAAAAAAAAAAATCTCTCACCTGTCCTGCGCCGCGGCTCCACTCCGGCGTTCCTCTTCTTCTCCGGGGCCGCGCTGCACTGTCCTGACCGCGTACAGCGTCAGGACATAGTGCGCGCACTCTGACCTGACGCTGCACGCAGTCAGGTGACAGTGCAGCGCCGGGAGAAGAAGACTGAGGAGCGCCGGACCTGGAGCTGAGCCGCGGTGCAGGACAGGTAAGGGATTTTTTTTAATATTATTCTTATGGTGGCCTAGTGGGCTGTTCTGAGGTCTGAAGGGGGCACTACTGTGGGCTGATCTGGGGTCTGGTGGGGGCACAGTAGGCTTTTTTTAATTTAAATATTTTTAATAACATAAGAAAATCGAGATTTAAATCGTGAATCGTCCAAAAAAAAAAAAAAAAAAAAAAAATTTTTTTTTTTGGCCATATCGCCCAGCTCTAATGACAACTCTTTCAAAAAGGTTACTACAGGATTTTACAATTGATGACCTGACCCTAGCATTAATATCCAAATGATGGGGATCCAGCAGGAACTACACCGCTCTAACGTGTAGTGGGCGGAGCAGTATATGGCAGGGCTGCTTCTACTGAAGTAGTGCCGCAGTACCAGCTCGGCCCATTACACAGTGGATGGAGAGGAGTGGTTTCAGTGCCAGAGCCACTCCCACAGGCAGCTGATCCCCACAGCGCGAATATAAATTACCTATCCTAGTTGTTAAATCTGGGAGAACCCCTTTAATACAAGTGATCTTGGAAGGTATAAATTTTACAGTGCCATACTACTTAAGAATACACATATAAGGCCTCACAAATAAATAACACAAATCTTTACTGAAAAAAAAATCAATGCAAAAGAACTTAAAATGAAACTTGTGCAGCAATACAAATACAATAATGCTGAAAACTCTTGAGTGCATAACCCATCAGGGCACCACAAAGCATCCTACACGAACACACAATATACTAAACCACAGGGTCTAATTTTACACTCCCTAAACATATATAAGGTGCACAGTGCGTCAGGGATGGGTTGAAAAAAACTACATCACAAATGGCAATGCTCAATGCAGGGTTCACTGACACTCCTTTGCTATGTCATGTAAATGAGACCTTTCTATCTGTAGAAAATCAGATGTGACCCATGCTTTGTTCTAGATCTGATAAAATGATCTTATGTGAGCCCATGAAAATCTTTTGTATTATCAAAGACAGAAAGCCAACACAATTAACGAATGAATATAAATTTAGAGTCAATTAGCCATATCTAAAAATGTTCTCTACTGAATGCTGGACTTGATCCTTCCTAAGGATATAAGACCGCATAACCTGCCACTGGAGACAAATTATCATCTCATGGCTAGACAACGTATAGACAAGAAAAATGCTTCAGTAATACAGATCAATACTCCTGAGGACACAAAGGCAAAGTCTTCATTTTGAGACAAAGAAATACACACTTAACCGTGTTAATGACCTCATATGAAATCACTGGCAGCTAGTAATTTACACATTCAAGAGCACATCATACAGGCCAGCTCCTAGCTTCTACTCCAACCGAGGACGAGTCATTTATCGAGAACAATCATATGATCACTTGGCCTTGAATATCGGCATTCATAGTTGGTTCAGCATTGGCACGTAAGGGTACTTTTACACAGCCCAAACTCATATCACGAGGAGCGTAACCTTATTTAAAACCAGTCGACCAGTGCCCCTTGTTACTACAATCTCTCATACATTATCTTTTATGTCAGCAGCCCATCTTGTTTACATCGGTTGATGTTCTGCTGAACAAAGAACATTTTCATGCCTGCATATATACCATCAGTCGACAAACAAGTGCAAGCTCATTTATCTGCTGATCACCAGAATGATCACCAAGATCTTCATTCCTTACGAATGGCCTGATCAGTCATAAGTGTGTAAGGGGCCTAAGGCTTTGGACAGATTGTATCTGAACCCTATGTTTGGTGGATATACAAAGAAGAGCCCCTGCCATTTACTTTAAAGGGCTCCATCCACCAAATAATCCAAGAGTGCCCTTATTTCAATTGTATAGGAAAGCATAGCAGTCTGTCCTTTGCTATAGAGTGGCCACTGCTAAAAAATAAAAGCGCGGCGTACGTGTTTTTACAATGTGAGCAGTGGTTGCCACTCTATGGCTGCACACTAGCGCACGTCAGAGCCTTTCATTATAGGTTAAGCATCAGATTTTGTATGCAAAGTCCCAAACTATTTGTATGATTGTCCTAATATATACGCTCTTAGCTTTTTGACCTGCAGTTACACACAAGCCATCTTTCCAGGATAAATATTTATTTAGTACTACGTTCTTTCTGCGGTAAATGAATAAAAGGAAATGCAATTAAAAAGGTGAAGTAAAAATGAAAGAGAATTGGTGTGTTGGAGTTAAAAGAATACAAGAAGCCTGAGCACGTGGCAAGGAATTCTGGAGAACACATCACACGACTTGTGTCCACATGTTTTCCCCCCTTGTTTTATTGCCTTAGCAGTCACAAAGGAGTCTGAGGTCTGGCAATGCATTCTGAATCAGCCCTTTTTTCCCAACAGCTGCTTTTATTTCCTTTCTTGATGTTTTCTTAAGTGAACGACTTTATCCAGCGCTGCCCCCACACCCGACTTCTAAGCTCCACATCCAGACCATGAAGGTCCACAGAGGGCAAGAGATAATAGCCTCCAGCGTCTCCACTGTTCTTATACTCTACAGTCAATTGTGCATAGATGTTCCATTGTGGTTGCTCCTTAGTGATCCTCACATCTTCAAATACTGCTGTTAAAGGGAGGCTTAGAAAGCTTGAGAAGATTTCAGGACATGGTCAAATTAAAAAAAGCAAGCCGTTGCTGAAACCAAAAAGCTAAGCAAAAGGTGTTATATTAAATCCCAATACTCTTACAGGGCAGCAACAATCAGGAGCAGTACACTGCTGTTTCTCTATAGAAGTCATTATGCGGAGAGATCTAGTCTAAATTGGGACTTCCCAGTATACAGAAACATGATTCTGTTGCATTATGTTATAAACTACTGAGTTATGCTTTTACATTGATAATGGCTTCCTATTAGAAAGATGAAGGCTAGATAGATCGCTAGATACTGCTCATCTTTTCTTAAATCAGCATCTCCATATGTATGGCAGCCATTCCATTCCCTCATAGGCACACCTCATTCTACCTACTTAGGGGCTGATTAGGTGAACACCTAACTAAACAAGCAATAGGACAAACAAAAAAACACATCACTATCCTCTTATTATACAACCAGCTGGATTGCAAATGCAATGCTACTAGTACCCTGAAAAGTAAGTGTAATAAAAAATACCTAACTACAGATCATGCCAAAAGTTAAAAAGAAAAGTTCTGAGTGAGGAGAAGGGTTCAATTCTAGCTTTACAGGCAGAGGAATACAGTGAGCATCAGGTTTTATCCTTAAAATGTAAAAAACAGTGGTTCATAAGAACAATGTCAAGCAGCAAATGGGGACAACAAAGCTACAGACTAGCAGAGAGCAGAAATGATTCTACTGGCCGTGAAGACCACCATTTCATTCGAATATCACAACCATAGGATGACATCAAGTGACCTACAAAAATTATGTCAAGTAGAAGCTGGGGTGAAATGCACAGTGAGGACAGTTCAAAACAGGCTTCTAGTGGCAGGGTTGAAGCCATGCAAAGCTAGAAAAGCAAAGGAGAGCCAGGATGAAGTTTTCAAAAGGATTGAGCTGAAGAGGACTGGAGTAAGGTCATCTCCACTTATGAGCCCTATTTTCAGCCAAACACCTGGTCCTAATAGTACTCTGGCTTGAAGGCCTCTGTGTTGTGTAAAAAAGAATATGAACTTGTTCAAAATATGATAATGCTTCAAAATGCAACACTTTTTGTCTGAAATTTGGGAAGTGTCAGTAGTTTATAGAATAAAACAAAACTGATAGTTTTACAATTTGTGTATGTTTCTCCAAAATGAAGAAAATAATTTTGCAATATCTAGCCAATCCATCCTCTCTATTCTTCCATCAGCCAGACGTTCTTTGGCGTCTGCACGTGTCCTGAACAGGAAGGCAGAAGAAAGTTAACACACAGCTAGAAGCCTAAATAAGGCAGGATAGCAATTCCGTACATACAGATATTCTTCATCCCTTCCATGAGACTAATAATCTAGATGTTTCTATCACTTGATTTCCATTCATTCCAGCTACCAGCTGCATGGTCTACATAGATAAAACAGATGATACAAGTATTTATTGTCTGTCGTGAGGGACCATGAAGCTGAAACACCAGGTGGGGGGGGGGGGGGACCAGGAAGTGTCAGAATGGTCGCAGCACGGGACCACTAGAAGGGTGTATGATTTTTAATTTTTTTTATTACACTCAGTCTTTTAAAAGGGTTGTCCTGCAGGTCGTGTTTTTAATCAAATTAATGACAGTAAAATTAAATACATGATCCATTATATAAGTAGGTGAGTCATGGGCACTGAAGTGTAGCAACCAATAAATGCCGGGCTGTAGCAGGACTTGCCTTGGTATGAGTGGCAAGTCCAGGGGCAGTGAGGCAACTAGTAGTAGCTGCAGCTTGAACTCCCATAACAGCGCCCTATGCTTAGCCTTATTTCCCTGTGCAATCTGTTGACAGGATACCGGTCAGTGTTAGCTACCTGTAAACTACGTACCGCTTTACAGTCTTAAAGGGAACCTGTCATCACCTTTATGCTGCCCATACTAATGGCAGAATAAAGTAGAGACAGGTGAGCTGATTTCAGTGGTCTGTCATTTATAAGTTAAAAGTAAGTGGTTGCCGAGAACCAACATCACAGTCATTGCAGACTGGGCCTGGAAAAGAGTCAAATCTTCATGAGAAGAGTCATGGTCATTCATTCCTACTCTCCCTGCTGATGGTTGTCAGTCTTCTACATAGTTTTTTCCCTTTCTCTCTAGGAGAGAACTGCCAATCATCAGCAGATAGGTGGGGAGAGCAGGACATTAGGAATAACCATGACTCTTCTCAGGTAGATTTGACTCTTTTCAAGGCCTTTGCTACAATGATTATTATGCTGGTTCTCAGCAGCTACTTACTTTTAGCTCATGAGTGACACACCGTTGAAATAAGCATTAATGTCACTACTTTATACTGTCCTCAGTACAGTCAGCATAAACTTGATGACAGGTTCCCTTTAAGGTCCTTTTACATGGGCCAGTGCCCAAGCGAATATCAAGAATCGAACATTCCCAATAATTGCCGTGTTTACATGTAGCAATCATCTCCTCTGTATGGTCCGGGTGTCATTAATAAAACATGTCTAGCTTGCATAAGAGCTTGGACAGGTTGAATTTGCACAATTAAAGCCATTATCGCCCATTACTTATAAAGCAAAGCTATGACCTAATTGAAGCCATGTGTTACTGGTCTGCAATTTCATTCCACACAAACCTCTGCTTTGACAAGCCTTTCTGTCCAGTGCCATGTTCCGCTAATAGAATACACATCTCAGGGGCAGCAGCAAATTACGAGTGTGAGCTTACGAGGGCTTTCAAATGTGGAAGAGAAAGAGCGTGTGTCCATGAAACTAATCATTTTCTTTCTGTGTGTCACAGGTGAAGTAGAAGACTAAGCAAATAAACAATATTTTATAGTAGAACAAGCGTGCATTTAGGTTTGTCAAGGTGATAAAGTGAACTTTCCTTTGGGTCTGATTTGCTTGGCGCCATTGGAGGAACTCTTTATTTTCTTAGCATAAGCTTGAAATGAGACACTCCTGGACCCCTGCACCAAGTGCCATTGAAAACATGCGACTGGCAAAGCAACAGGATTGAAAACCAGAAGACATCCTGGAAAAACATTGCTGAGATGGGCAGAACTCAGTAGCATTTTGAAAGAATTTAGGACGTAACCTAGCCTGTGTGAAACTGGTCATATGGTGAGCAACTTGTTGTTAACAGTTAGTTTATAAAGGTTGTCACCTTGAACAACTACTTAATACATCACATCAAAAGATTGCCAACAATGCCTCTATCAATCTCTGAGGAAGAGACAGCCCATGTTCTTCACGCCAGAGAACGCCAACAATTGGCACATGCCCATAGACCCAGTCTGCAGTTTGTAATAAGCAGCTTTCCATGGATGGCAGAGTTCCCACCTCTACTAAAGATACCTGCTTTCAGTTAGCACATCACGTCTTCTCATGTCACAAAAAGGCAGCAAAAATGGTCTGCCTTACATTCTTTCTATTCTACAGGGTGGGCCATTTATATGGATACACCCAAATAAAATGGGAATGGTTGGTGATATTAACTTCCTGTTTGTGGCACATTAGTATATCAAGCACACCATTGTTTTTCTTGTGAAATTCTCAATGAGTTTGATGTGTCACGTGACCCTCTTCCCATTAAAAAAAACTAAAGTTGGATCTAAAACGGCTGACTTCAAAATGGCCGCCATGGTCACCACCCATCTTGAAAAGTTTCCCCCCCTCCCATATACTAATGTGTCACAAACAGGAAGTTAATATCACCAACCATTCCCATTTTATTTAGGTTTTTCCATATAAATGGACCACCCTGTACATGAATGGGTTTACTGGAAACTAGTTGCTTAGTGATTATGCACTACCTGTGCTAATTTGTGAAAAATGGCAGGGCTCATAGGGCAAGTATACACTTAGCATTCGCAAGGCGGATTTACAGGTTAAAAACCATCTTGGTTTTCGGTCACATTACGGCTGCATCATGTGAACTTGCCCATATATTAAGTGCTCCCAACCTAGTGAAGATCAAGTAGCCGGTAGCACCCATGCGGGTGGTAAATAACCAACTGCATAGACACTGGGGCAGATTTATTGTTGGAAATGTGTAAGAATACTGGCACAACTGGCATAAATGTCTTGTACCAAATTTATGAAAGGTGTTTCCAAGATTGGTATCTTCATGACCTATGCTTTGATCGTTGGGGGTCTGACCCCCGGCATCTCCTCCGATAAGCTGTTTGATGAGACCGTGGTGAACTCTGCAGCCTCCAAGCAGCGTGCATTATATTGTATAGCCGCTGTTCTTTGTATTGCAATTTGGGCCCATTCACTTGAATGGAAATGAGCTACTCCTAGGCCATGTGACCATATGCAGTACAGACCAAAAGTTTGGACACACCTTCTCATTCAAAGAGTTTTCTGTATTTTCATGACTATGAAAATTGTAGATTCACACTGAAGGCATCAAAACTATGAATTAACACATGTGGAATTATATACTTAAAAAAGTGTGAAACAACTGAAAATATGTCTTATATTCTAGGTTCTTCAAAGTAGACACCTTTTGCTTTGATTACTGCTTTGCACACTCTTGGCATTCTCTTGATGAGCTTCAAGAGGTAGTCACCTGAAATGGTATTCCAACAGTCTTGAAGGAGTTCCCAGAGATGCTTAGCACTTGTTGGCCCTTTTGCCTTCACTCTGCGGTCCAGCTCATCCCAAACCATCTTGATTGGGTTCAGGTCTGGTGACTGTGGAGGCCAGGTCATCTGGCGTAGCACCCCATCACTCTCCTTCTTGGTCAAATAGCCCTTACACAGCCTGGAGGTGTGTTTGGGGTCATTGTCCTGTTGATAAATAAATGATGGTCCAACTAAACGAAAACCGGATGGAATAGCATGCCGCTGCAAGATGCTGTGGTAGCCATGCTCGTTCAGTATGCCTTCAATTTTGAATAAATCCCCAACAGTGTCACCAGCAAAGCCCCCCCCACACCATCACACCCCCTCCTCCATACTTCACGGTGGGAACCAGGCATGTAGAGTCCATCCGTTCACCTTTTCTGCGTCGCACAAAGACACGGTGGGTGGAACCAAAGATCACAAATTTGGACTCATCAGACCAAAGTACAGATTTCCACTGGTCTAATGTCCATTCCTTGTGTTCTTTAGCCCAAACAAGTCTCTTCTGCTCGTTGCCTGTCCTTAGCAGTGGTTTCCTAGCAGCTATTTTACCATGAAGGCCTGCTGCACACATTCTCCTCTTAACAGTTGTTGTAGAGATGTGTCTGCTGCTAGAACTCTGTGTGGCATTGACCTGGTCTCTAATCTGAGCTGCTGTTAACCTGCAATTTTTGAGGCTTGTGACTCGGATGAACTTATCCTCCGCAGCAGAGGTGACTCTTGGTCTTCCTTTCCTGGGGCGGTCCTCATGTGAGCCAGTTTCTTTGTAGCGCTTGATGGTTTTTGCGACTGCACTTGGGGACACTTTCAAAGTTTTCCCAATTTTTCGGACTGACTGACCTTCATTTCTTAAAGTAATGATGGCCACTTGTTTTTCTTTACTTAGCTGCTTTTTTCTTGCCATAATACAAATTCTAACAGTCTATTCAGTAGGACTATCAGCTGTGTATCCACCTGACTTCTGCCCAACACAACTCATGGTCCCAACCCCATTTATAAGGCAAGAAATCCCACTTATTAAACCTGACAGGGCACACCTGTGAAGTGAAAACCATTTCAGGTGACTACCTCTTGAAGCTCATCAAGAGAATGCCAAGAGTGTGCAAAGCAGTAATCAAAGCAAAAGGTGGCAACTTTGAAGAACCTAGAATATAAGACATTTACAGTTGTTTCACACTTTTTTGTTAAGTATATAATTCCACATGTGTTAATTCATAGTTTTGATGCCTTCAGTGTGAATCTACAATATTCATAGTCATGAAAATACAGAAAAATCTTTGAATGAGAAGGTGTGTCCAAACTTTTGGTCTGTACTGTACATTTTTTATGTGATCATTTGCACCATTTTGTTGAATATAATAAAACTGGTCAAGCTCGGCTTAAACAGTAAACTCTTGGTTTTTCTTTCAATATATATTTTACCCCCTTTACAACTTTGATCAGGTGTTCTGGTTTCTATTTTTAACAGAAACCACAATGCAGTGCTGGATCTGTCATTCAATAGATACCAACAGTACCTGATGTACCCAGACTGATTCATACTGGGGGTTTGTCGAAGTTTATTATGACCATGTTGTTTTGCTAGAGAATTCAAATAAGAACATAACCACAGACTATACTTTAAGCTGTGAGAAAGTCGTTTCACTAGGTCCATGGTTCTCTACTTGCCGCAGGGTTGGGGGATATGAAGGACTGCTGTAGCATACATCAATGTTTCTTGATGGTTATTAGGGCCTCTTGATATATTGAACTGAATCTTGGTCCTCAGGATGGCAATACAAATACATTTTGCAGTGAGCCGTTATGTCCTTGCCTAACAGTTCACTCTCAGATTACAGGTCACTAGGCCTGAAGCTTATTAGAGGATGGTGCAGGCAGCACAATGACTTCAGCATCATCGTCTGGGCTGAGCTGTAAGCAGCTCAGGATGTGGGCTGGAAGAAGCCTGTGTCCTGCATCTCATGGGAAAATGCGGTACGTAGGGGAGTATTTGACTTTGCTGTTTTCTTTGGCACCTTGGGGTAGCATACTATTGGGTCATTAAAGTAGGGTCGTGATTATTACGGGGGTGGGGGGGCACACTATGGAGACTTTAGTACTACTGACAGGATTATAAGGAGGCATTCGGTTTCTACTGAATGTCCTATAGGCAGGCAATATTATATGTGGGGCATACTATAGAGACTTTAATACTACAGGGGCATTATGGTAGGCCATATTAGTACTGGGGGCATTAAAGGAGTAATTATTTCTGGTGACATTATGGTAGGCTTTATTACTCCTGGGGGACTATGGAAAAAATGACCACTATGAGAACTATGGTGGTATTACTTCTAGGGCACAATGTGGGAAATTGTTAATATTAGGAACATTAGTACTACTAACCCGGAGGATACAGGTAAAGCACTGTGGGACAGGACTTTAGTCCTGGGTACAGCTCCTGCACCCACCCAATTAGCAGCAGGGGCCCAATGTCACTGACAGCCGAACCCCTGCTGTATACGCAGTCATCAGTGAATACACCTATGTGGAATGTTAACCCCTTGTATGCTGCACTGCAGAGACGAAGGCAACCCTAACGCTGAAGTCCCACAGTGGGACAAAAAGAGTGTTTTTCATAATAAAAAACAAAGTATCAAGGTATCAAAAAAACTAAAAAAAAAAAAAAAAAAGGCCCTTTCCCATAGAAATGTAAAAAATAGAAAAACAAAAGAAAAACCAACATAATAAGCAAAGTCATAAAAAAGTTATATCTACCCCAATATAGTACCAATTACCTCATCCCGCAAAAAACAAGCCCCTACACAAGACAGGCAGAAAATTTAATAAAAATCTGGATTTCAGAAAATGGTAACACAGACAAGATTTGCTTAAAAAAAGCATTTTTGAAAAGAAAAAAAAACTTAAAAATAAAATAGACATATGTATCACTGCGTCAGTAATGGCCTGCTCTATAAAATTATCACATGATTTACCCCCTCAGGTGAATGCCATAAAAAAAATACTGTCACCTTGCACCAAAAAAGTGTAATATTGAACGACCAAATAATATGATTTCTTTTCAAAAATGCTTTATTACGTAAAACAAAAAAAAAAAAAATAAAAATACACATTTGGTAGGGTCACGTCCATAACAACCGGCCTTATAAAAATAACAGCCTATTCTGTCAGCTGAACCCTGTAAAAAACAAAAAATAAAAACTGCCAGAACGTAATATTGAGCAATCAAAAAAATCATATGTACCCTAAAATAGTACTAATAAAACTGCCACCATAAGCTGTAGTTTCCAAAATGGTGTTACATTTTGGTAGTTTCTACTGTAGGTGTGCATGGGTGCATTACCCCAGTGAAATCTGCCCTCCAAAAACCATATGGCACGCTTTCCCTTCTGAGCCCTGCGGTGTGCCCATACAGCAGTTTATGAACATATATAGGGTGTTTCTGTAAACTGCAGAATCAGGGTAATAAATATTGAGCTTTGTTAACAGCGGTTAACCCTTGCTGTGTTACAGAAAATTTCATTAAAATGGAAAATCTGTTATAAAAAAAAAAAAAAAAAAAAAAAAAAAAATTTGAAATTTCACCTCCATTTTCCCTTCATTCTTGTCGAACACCTAAAGGGTGTAAAATCAGTTTTGAATACCTTGTAGTTTCTAAAATGGGGTCATTTTTGGGTGGTTTCTACTATGTAAGCCCCCACAAGGTCATTTCATAACTAAACTGGTCCTCACAAAAGCGGGTTTTGGAAATTTTCATTAAAAAAATTTAAAAAATTGCTTCTAAAATTCTAAGTCTTCTAACGTCAAATGGTATCACTAACATGAAGTACATTGTGTCCCGAGAAAACAAATTCAGAATGGATTGGATAAGTAAAAGCATTCCAGAGTTATTACCACATAATGTGACACGTCAGATTTGCAAAAAATAGGCCTGGGTGAAAAGTGGCTCGGTACTGAAGGGGTTAAAGACATTATGGGAGCAAATTACTACTACTGGTGGGTCTTTTGGGAGCACTATAGCTGTTGGGGCACAATAGCACAGTATCAGCTTAGTACAATTATTTTTGGGGGACAGCATTATTTGCTGGACACTATTTTTGAGGGCACTATGAGGCACGATCTGAGTGGTACTAGTACTTTCAGAGGGGACTATCTGGTTCTGCAGTATAGTATTGGCGAGCACAATGGAAAAAGTATTGGGGCTGGCAGGATGATGGAAAGGTAGGAACCTAAGATGTCTGTGTGGCAAACCCAGCAAAGATAAGACATAGTTGAAAGAAGTCATTATAGCGGTCTGGTCCCAATGGAGAAGAGGAGGAAAGAAGATCTACACAGTCGAGTCACATTATTGTGACGACCAGCTAATATCTAGAGTAACCACTGTGTGCAGCACAGAGAGCAGCTAGATGGGCTGAGAGTGACTAACATATTTGGAGCCATGCTGACTGTGGTGAATCCCATGGCTGTTGGGTGGTGCTTGAAGATCCACAGAGTGAACACAAAGACCACGGTGGTCCCACAGATGCTCAATTGCATGCAAGTCTGAGGAAGCAGGCCACCAGAGTAGTACTTGGAAGTCTTGGATCTGTCATGGATCAGCAAAAACACTTTTGTCATGGTAATACAACCATCTGCATCCATTCTGAATGGATCTGGTTGTATTATCTTTTAAATAGCCAAAATGGATCAGTCATGAACTCCACTGAAAGTCAATGGGGGACGGATCCGTTTTCTATTATGTCTGAGAAAACGGATTGTCCCCATTGACTTACATTGGGAGTCATGACGGATCCGTTTGGCTCAGTTTTGTCAGCAAGCAGCGTTTTAGTGTCCGCCTCCAAAGCGGAATGCTGACTGATCTGAAGCAAAACTGATGCATTCTGAACGGATCCTTTTCCATTCAGAATACCACAGGATCAAAACTGATCAGTCTTGGAATCGTTTTGCAGAGCCTGTGACGGATCCTGCAAAAATGTTGGTGTGAAAGTAGCCTAAAGTGTTTTTTGTCTGTACTCTATGGTGTAAGTTATCTTCTGACAAGGACCAACAGCATGCCTACACATATATATAGTAAATGACACCACATTTATAATCTGTTTTTTTCCTTTTATGGCGTGTCATTCTGTCACTACAATCAGAAATAAACTACTTCTGTTTTTGCTTTCTTACCACATCATGCAGAGGTGCGTTTAAACGCTCATAATTTATCATAAACTTCCTTTTGAGAGTTGTGGATGACAGAATGATAAGATATGACAATTGTGGCAGAGAAAACTCAACATTTCACTTAAATTAATGGGGAAAGAATTTATGATGGGAAATTACGCAGCATGTCATTGACTGATGCACTGAAATGTCATGAACTATAATAATTTCATGGAAAAGGCACATGGGATTATCTGAATATAAATTTCCTAGAACAGGCAGGAAAACTGAGGCTTGAAAACTTAAAGGGAATCTGTCAGCTCCGAAACATCCCCCACACTAGAGTAAGCGGTGTACAGTGTAAATGACGCTGGGTCCGGTTATGTAATTTTTATCTTCACACTCACATTCTGAGGCTCAATGCATTGAGAGGACTCCTGTGCTCACACACATAATGGGGAGGACTCTAAGAGGAGTCCTCAATGCATTTTACTGCTGGTTCTTAACATAGCATCAGAATACAAACAAGCAAGATAAAAATTACATAATCGGGAGCACAGCATCAGAATGTGAGTGTGAAGATACAAATTGAACACCTGAACTCGGCAACACTTACACTATACACCGGTACTTTCTCAGCAGGTTCAGATGTGGAACATCAACATTCGTGCAGATTTGAGAACAAGTGCAATGTCACAAAAGGCAAAACGTGCACTCAAGATGTTATACATTTATTAAGCTGTGCATTAATGAGATGAATGAAGCAGTAGTTTATATATATATTTTATAATAAATAGTAATTATAGGGTTTTAGAGTGGGGACTTTTAGACTCCTTCATAGAGTACAACCAATGGCAGTCAAACTGCATTGACTAGTTGGTTCCTGGGATTTTGCCAGTCTTTGCATTCTTAGTGTCCATGGTGCAAAGATCAAAGAGGGACCCTCCGATTCTATTCATCTAATGTGAAGTTTTACACATGACGTATGAAAGTAGCTGATAAAACAAATACCTTTTGCTAAAATTAACCAAATTTCCATCATTCTGCACTAAGTACCCCATAATGACAAAGTGAAAAAGAATTTTAGAAATCTTTGCCAATTTATTAAAATGTATTAAAAAAGAAAAAAGAAAATCTTGCATTGACATTAGAGTTGAGCGAACTTCGGATGCTTAATGTATGGGCTCCGATGAGCAGGGCTGTGGAGTCAGTCACCATTTTGGTGGAGTCGGAATAAAATGGACCGACTCCTAAAATATATAATGAATTAGTACATTTAGTTCAGTGCTGAATATATTTTTATAAGAATTTGTGAAAATGATGAAATGTCCTATAAACAGGGCCCAATACCTCTGCCGGGGCCCAGCAGGGATGGCCTTAGTACAATCAGGCGAATACAAGTGAGCACTTCAATTATGGAGTCTGATGGGGGCACATTAAGCCGATCTGAGGTCTGATGGGGGCACATTAAGCCGATCTGAGGTCTGATGGGGGCACATTCTGCTGATCTGAGGTCTGATGGGGGCACAATATGCTGATCTGAGGTCTGATGGGGGCAAGGGACTGTTAGTTTAGTGATGTAAAAGCTGGGGACAGATTTCCTTTAACATAGGAGTCCCCTTTTTTACTCCTATTAATCCTATATTTTACTGCATTATGTGGTAGAGTATTTAGAGTAGGGTATGTAGAAAGTCTATTGTACTGTACTTAACAGCATAGATGATCTAGCAGTTTATATAGTCATCTTGCTAATATAGTATTATAACCACAACTAGTAGTATGTGCCTGTGAAGTTGGAAACGTGCGTTTGGGAAGCCAATAAGTGGGGGGCCCACTCAAGTATGTTTCGCCCCCCCATGTGCTGAACCTCTAGCTACGCCTCTGATCAGGCCCTTAGTGAGCTGTACCCAGAGACGCCTGATAGATTACAGACTGTTTTTGTCATGACTTATCTGTACTATTGATTTTATGCAAATTTGTTTAAAGTTATCACTTAAACATGCTCCATGTATGAGGGAGTCGGAGTCGGGGTGAGGGGAAATTGAGGAGTCGGAGTCGGGGCTTTGGCTTACCGACTCCACAGCCCTGCCGGCTGCCGGCCAAAGTAAGTTATTGACAAAGTCGCATGTGACCGTTAAATAACTTCGGTAGTTAATTTTGAATGTGCAATACCACTTTAAAACTTGAAACTGAACTCAGCTTTGGTTCCAAGGTACTAGTTGGAATCAACTACTGAAGTTATTCAACGAAGTCACACACGAATTTGTGAATAACTAGCCCATACATTTTAACACTGTTTGGAGACGGATCTCCGTACAGTATTATTCCGAAGTTTTGAACAACGCGACTTCAGATTAAGCATCCAAAGCTCGCTTCGCTCAACTCTGACATAAGTATGCAGACCCTTTAATCAGTACTTAGTTTAAGCACCTTTGGCAATGATTACAGACTCAGTCTTCTTGGGTATGATTCCCCAAGGTTTGCAAACCAAGATTTGAGTATCTTCTGCTATTCTTCTCAAACTCTGTCAGGTTTGATGAGGACTATTGGTGGACAGCTATTTTCAGGTATCTCCAGAAATGTTCTAGATGGGTTCAAGTCAGGGCTCTGGCTGAACCACTCCGTTGTCCCAGCTGTCTGCTTACAGTCATTACCTTGGTGGAAGGTAAACCTTCGGCCCATTCTGCGGTCCAGAGCACTCTGGATCAGGTTTTCATTAAGAATCTCTCTCTACTTTGCTCCATTCCGCTTTTCCTCAACCCTGACCAGTCTCCCTGTCCTAACTGCTGAAAAACACCCTCACCTTCACTGTAGGGAGGGTATTGGGCAGGTGATTGGTGCCCGATTTCCTCTAGACATGATGCTTAAAATTGAGGCCAAAAAGTTCAATTTTGGTTTCATCAGACCACAGAATCTGGTTTCTCACAGTCTTAGGCTCACACGTCTTGTTTTTCTTTCCTGATTCGATCCGGATCCATTCATTTCAATGGGTCCTGAAAAAAATCAGGATCGAATCAGGAAAGAAAAACAGGACGTGTGAATGGAGCCTTAGAGTCATTTAGTAATTTTTTTTTTGCAAACTTTCATGAGTCTTTTACTGAGGAGAGACTTATTTCTGGCCACTCTGCCAAAAAGCCCACATTGGTGGAATGCTGCAGTTATTGTTGACCTTCTGGAAGTTTCTCCCATATGCACACAGGGTCTTTGGAGCTCAGCCAGAGTGACCACTCGGTTCTTGGTCACCTCTGTTACCAAGGCCCTTCTCCCTCGATTGCTTAGTTTGGAGGGGTGGCTAGCTCTAGCAAATGTCCTGGTTGTTTCAAACTTCTTCCATTTAGGAATTATGGAGGCCAGTTTGCTCTGGATAACTTTCAGTGCAGCATAATTTTATTTGAATCTTTCTCCAGATCTGTGCCTCCACACAATCCTTATCCCATATCTTGGTTTTTGCTCTGATATGTCTTCCCTGTGTCTAAATTATGTCCAATCAAGTGAATTTACCAGAGGTGGACTCCAAAGTGTAGAAAAAAACTCAAAAGATGATCAACAGAGCTAAATTTGAAGTGTCTTAGCAAAGGGTCTGAATACTTATGCCCATGTGAAATTTTTGTTTTTCCCTTTTTCATGAATTTGCCAACATTTCAAAAGTTCTGTTTTCACTGAGTGCAGATTGATGGGGGATTTTTTTTTTAGCACAAGGCTGAAACAAAATATGAAAAAAATGCAAGGGTCCGAAGAAGTTCTGAATGCATTGTACAAAAAGGCCCTTTATACATCTCGATGGCGGAGGCGATTGTTGGGAAGGAAGCATTTCTTTCTGACAATTACCTGCACGCCAGTGGAGGTGAAGCACTACATTTACATGTAGCAATCTCCTCCACTGTATGGGGATGAGTGATCGCTAATCCACATACAGATTCATTGATCCTGGGCAGCAGATCGCAGTTTAGACTGCATGACCTGCTGACCACAAACAATGATTAAGGATTCCACCTGATGAACAGCGACACCTTTACACAGTCAGATTATCGGGAACATGCGTTTGTACGAACGTTCGTCCCCAATAATTAGCCGAACAGTCAAGCAATGTAAAGTAGCCTTACGACAATGTAAAATGTCAGTACAACTACAAACTGGCAAACCACATCTTGTTAAGAAGCCACTTGAGCGTCCCTTCTATGGATCTTGTCTTTACATGGATGTTCTACAAAGCGTATTTATTCCAACAGATTTAGTTACCATTAGAGTTGAGCGAACGTGCTCGTAACGAGCACTGTACTGCTCGGATCCCCTGCGCTCGCATGGGCGCAGGCATCCAGATCCGTCGGGTGAGGGCGGATCCGGATGGCTGCGCCCATGTGAGCGCAGGGGATCCGAGCAGTACAGTGCTCGTTACGAGCACGTTCGCTCAACTCTAGTTACCATGAAAAAATAATCAGGATGAGAGAATGCTGGAGAACGACTACAGAAAGTGGACAGACTATCATATTTCCTGCACCATGCAACTAAATCAAGTGTCAAAATTGACACCTGTAGTTTACCGGGACTTAAATAACAAAGGCTTATCCCTTGAATAGCCTACAAATATTTAACTGGTCGGGGGTACGATTCCAGTCACACCCAATGTTCAGCTGAATTAACAGGCTGCAACCCCTTCATTGTGTACATAGGTGCAAGGCAGTACATACAGTCTACCTGGTACTGCTGCCGCGTTAGATTTGGCCAATTGGTAGGGGTGCCAGAATTGGTGCCCTATCAACTACTGATGGTCAGTCCTACAGTGAAGCCTTCAATAATCAGGTTCCAGAAAAACCCTTATAGGTTCTTTTCACTGTAAATATTGCAGTTTTTCTGTTCTGTCAGAGGAGCAGAAACATAGAAAAAAAGGTGTCAGAGACATTATGCAACGCACGTATAAATGGGTGAAGAACAGCACTGCATCCTCGGCTATTCTCACTGTCTAATACAACTGAATGGAGGCTTAGAGTGGAAACAGAGCTTAGAAAAAAAAGATCTTGTAGACAGGGAATGGTTGTCAATAGACTTACATGTTAACTCTCAGAGGTTTAAAATATTTGATAAAGGAGTTGTACAAATCTGATAACCTTTGACGTAGTTTTTGTCTCTCTTACTAGATGGTGGACTAACTGCATATAGTCTGCATGAAAATTGTTGATCATTTCAACTACAAGCATTGTGTTATCTCCTGATACAGACATCAAGTAAGAAAAGGGATGCAAATGAGCTCTTAAGCTCTGCCTCTAAATGCCACCAGATGTAAGGCAGCTATCCTGTAAGTCAGCGTTCAGCTCTTTAAATAAGCCTTGAGACATGACTCAGATATTAAATAAGCCAGCACCTCATCTGCAGACAGCTGTTTCAGGGTGATTGTCCCTCATCAGTGCAGAGCAGAGAGTACGGATTTAACTGGGTCTCGGGCCTGTCAGGGTCAAGGGGGTACTAGGTTTCCTTGGGGAGAGTGTGCCTTTATCGGCGTGATAGACTTATAGGCCATTCATGCTCCTCTGGAATTCTGGGAAGAAAAGGGATGAAAATGAGCTCTTTCACCAGATGTAAGGCAGATATCCTATAATGTTCGACCCTTTAAATAGCCCTTGAGACATGACTGATATTAAATAAGCCAGCACATCATGTAAAAACTTTCATTTAGGTTTTTTTTTTTTTATTTCACTATAATAAAAGATGACACACCTATAGTGCAATTCTGTATTTTCTCCACATTGTGCCACGAGCTGTGCAAACCATGCCAAAGTAGTGACCAGACGTATGTGACCAAAATCGGTAGAAGTGGTTCGAAACAACACTACATGCTCTATTTGTTGGATAAAGTATCAGGAGCTGGACGCAACGTTACAATGGCAAAACGTTCACATTCTGCACAGTATGGATTTATCACAGAAAAGTATGCAGTCTCAAATTATTCTTCTAGTTCTATCAAAGTAACAGGAAACATCATAACTCACCTTGTATGTGAACTGCTAATACAATACATCCGACCAAAGTGGTCATAACACGTTCTACCATTGTCATGTTCTTCAATGGCGACATTTCACAAAATCACAGAAAATGGAGAGGAGGACCTAAGCGCAATGACCCCTAAATTTTCTTTGGCAGCGAATCTGTAAATGAGATAGAAAAAAAAAGTAAATCATGAGTTTGATGCCACAAAGTCATAAGCCAATGGTTGTCCTCTATTGTAGAACCTGCTGCTGGAGTAAGAGCATCTGGATATAGTTTTTTAGGGAAACCTTTTAATCCCTGTCCACTTGAGTGCAGTGGATGGCACTACTTGTGATTCACAGTGAGTGTGAATACAGAGATCAGTGTAAATCACCAGTTAGGACCACCCACTGGACACTAAATCTAGAGTGTGTAGAATGAAGCTGATATACTATATTTCATCTGGAACTTACACCATACAAAACCACACACCAGGTAGCCCAATTCCTTCTGTTCTGGATCCCAAAGATTGGGCAGAACGTTCATCACTTTAATGCTATACTGATGAAGGTTAAACAGTTGAGCTTTGGCAATTTCAACCTTACAACATCACACAATTCTGCATCAACTTCATGTAATCACTATAATAGTCAGACATTTCCTCACTAAAATCATCTGAATTTCTGGTGGAGAGGACAACTAGACCAAAAAATTGCGGCACAACGCAAACACCTAAACAGTTAATGCAGACAAAGGAGATTTGTACTAAGATGAATGGAAGGCACATTTTGGCTTTCATTGGCCTCTTGTTTCGGTGAGCTTGACCTGCTCGACCCTGTCAGCCTGGCGCTACTCCTGAATGGAATAATTTGTATTTGTTCAAGGATGTGCCTCAATTACGTTGGTGGCTGCTTCCACCATAAATAACTCAATCTGTCTGTTCATCAGAACCTAAGAACTTTTCTTTTTAATTGGGGCTCTGGAGCTATTTAACACACAAGCAAATTAGTAGTGGAGCAAAAGGATTCCTGTCATTTTCAATTTCCCTGGGTAAGGGGCACGCAGCCTTCGACCTGTGGCCTACTTTTCACACATCTGTGACTTCTCAGTAATTATGAAACAAAAAGGATTCATCACCGCGAGGGAAGGGAGACAGGCTAGCAACAGGGGGGCACCATATTAAAAACAAAAAAAAAAAAAAAAAAAACCTGCAAGACGGTCATGTGCTGCAAGATAGGCTACAACATACAACGTACCTGGCACCTGTAATAGAGAGAGAGAGGATCTGAGACTAGGGTGAACACGCACATGAACTATTCTGCAGACTTTGCAAAATACATGTGTAATCCCTGGGTTTAGTTGGCACACGACTGCAAATAATTCCAAATAAAAATGTAAAAAAAACTGACTAATCTTCTAATGATTTTTATTATTGCATTGCACTTATTTAGGTGTAAAAAAAAAAAAAAAGAAAAAAAAAAACTTTCAAAATTTAATAAAAAAAAAAAAATAACACTTTTTTTCCCCTTCATTAGCCTGCATGCTTTCACACACAGAGTGAAATTCCATACCTCTCTGTTCCTGAACAATCTTCTGAGGGTTCTTTACAGCGGGCAGACTTCTAACCTGTAATGAGTGCCGATCAACCAAATAGAAAGTCAATCAGAGATTGTTTTGCTCTATTTACATGGAGCATTCATCAGTGCTGTATGTGACTGAACAGCTGTCTCTTTTGCACGTCCGTGTCCATGATTATATTCTTGATAAGATGGTCAGTGGTTCAGTAATGAAGATGTCCGTTCAACTTTGATTTGGTCATAATCAATTCGGACCATTCAGAAGAGGAGGGAGAGGGGCTGGAGACCAAGCCATCAGACAAGCAATCTGACAGATTTCATTCTTACATAAGCGCACTCAAATATTTTTTACTCTCTGGCCAGAAAAATACATGATGTAAACTTTCCAGTAACTGAATTTGTGAGTTATCCCCTCCCTTCTGATCCTCAGCTGTGTCATGTGACCAAAATGCTGATATCCAACTGACACAAGGCAGGAAGTCAGTTACTTCGCCATTCATTCCTATGAGACTGATATTGAGGCTCCCACAGGAATATATAAAGAAACTGGCTTCCTGTCAACACAAGATGCTGTTTCAGTTGGATATCCTTGTTGATCACATGACACTGCTGAAGATCAGAGGGAGGTTATAACTCACAAATACAGTCTCTGGTAAGAAAATTACCTTCACTACAGTGTACATCAGGGGTGCAGAACTTTTTCTGGTTGGGGGCCAAATTGTCAGACTGAACCAAACCAGGCTGAAAGTAAAACTTAAAGGGATATTATCAACTATAATACTGTATTTATGGTATATCCAAAATACTATATATACTATAGATGTCTGGTTACACTTCCATGACTCCCATCTAATGGGAGAACACATGTAAGCAGCCACAAGACAAAGACCATCATGTTGGTTACCAGATGGTTGGGGGCTGGACATAATTTTATCGAGGGCCCCTGGGCCGCAGGCTGTGCACCCCTGGTTTACATCATGCATATTTCTAACAGGTCATAGAAGAAAAATGTTTGTGGGAGTGTTTCTTTAAAGGGCTAGCGTAACCTGCAATGCATGTCAAAGCACAAAAGCAGAGGACAAAAGACCTATCGGAAAAACGGTTTACACCTAAACAAGTACAATGCATTAGAAAAAAATTCATTCAAAGGCAGCACGGTGGCTCAGGGGTTAACATTGATGCCTTGCAGAGCTGGGGTCCTGGGTTTCAACCCAGCCAGGGACAACATCTGCATGTAGCTTGTATGTTCTCTGCGTTTGCATGGGTTTCCTCTCATGCACCAAAATATATATATATATATATATTAGACAAACTGTCTTCTTATAAAATTGACCCTAGTGTGTGTAGTGGTCGAGTGCCTAAATGGCAGCCACTGAATTCAAAGAGTCACCCAACCCATACAACTATCCCTGTGCTTTCACCCCCTTCGAGAAAGCGCATTACAAATGAGTATCATTGTCTATATCCTTTAAGGTCCTCACAATAGCTGGTTACATAAGGACATCATCTAGGAGTGATCCCAACTACCCCCTACTGATTTTTTTTTTTTTTTTAAAGACATTCTATAAGATGCAACCTAACAGAAAGGAGTTTTGTGAGATTTTTTTTAACTGATGGCCTATCCTCTTCATAGGTCATCAGTATCTGATTGGTGAGGGTCTGACACACGCCAATGAGCTATTTGAGAAGACACCGGTAATCACAGTAGCTCCACAGGCTTCTCTCTGCTCACCAAGCACAGCACCGTCCATTGAAGTAAATGGAGCTCAGCTGCGCTTAGGCCATATGACCAATGAAAGTGACATCACATGGCGTAGGAAAAGCTGTAGAAGGCAATGCCGCTACTATGAGTGTCATTGTCTTCTCAAACAGCTGACTGGCGGGTGTCGGACCCTCACAGATCAGGTACTGATGAACTAACCAGTCGGCTGATTATCAGCATATTTGAGGGATGCGGCCGGATCTCCACCAGTCCCTATTATACTTAATGGGGCCGGAAGGCAACGTTTAAGCTTCCGGCAATGCCGGAATGCAGAGAGATCCGACAGACTGTTCCCTGCTGAGTCCTAAGCGATAGTGTGAAACTAGCCTTAGAATGAATTCACATCACCGTTCAGCTTTCCGTTCTTCTGATTAGTCAAAAGTATAGAAAGAAAAAACAAAAAAGATCAGTTATTTTGAGCATCAGTTATCAGCAGTAGCACTAAAAATAACTGATCCATCTTTCTGAGCATCAATTATGATCAGTTTGCGATCAAGAATTTATGACGGGGGGGGGGGGGGGAAGTACTGCATGCAGGACTTTCTCCAGTCAAAAGTAACTGATCTTTGACTTAAAGAAGAACTCCCACAAAAATTTTTATTCTCTGACCTGTTAGAAAGGTGCATGATATAATCTGTAGTGATTGTCATTTTCTTATCAGAGGCTGAAATTGAGAGTTTCCACTCTCTTCTTATTGCAGCTGGGTCATGTGACCAACTCCCTGACCTCCAACTGACCCAGGACAGAAAGCCAGTCACTTCTCTATTCATTCCTATGGGAGCCTCACTTTCAGTCTCATAGGAATACATAGAGAAGTAGACTTCCTGTCCACACATAAGTCTATGTGTGAGTTGGAGGGTTTAATTGCTGGTCACATGACACAGATAAGAAACTTCAGGATGATATAACTAAAAAATTCAGCTACTGGTAAGAAAATGACATTCACTACAGATTACATCATGTACATTTCTAGCAGGACATGGAATAAAAATCTTTGCGGGAGTTCTTCTTTAAGTGACAAACTGTTGCAAACCGATCATAACTGAGGCTCAAAATAACTGATCCATTTTTTTTAAAAAATTGTTTTTCTGACGGCTCAACGGTGATGTGAACTTAACCTAATTTTGCTTTTCTGCTCTTCATCTCCTTACTACTGTATATAGAAGGTTCACTTCATGTACTTGTTTACAGTGTCAGTGTTGGGCCTTTAATGCAGGGGCAGATTGGCCATAGACCCTACAGGGAAATTTCCAGGTGGGCCGATGCCCCGGGGGGCAACCCAAGTCCTCCGCTCTGCTGCTGACCGGGTACATAATGAACTCTCAACAGTAATTAAAGGGGTTGGCCACTTTGTTAGCACTTATTAAGACTATATAGAAAGTAGGAAGACATTAAACTTACTAATATATCTTCTTAAGCAGAGCTGCCTGGTTCTTTTGCTTTTGGAAGCCACACCCCCGCTGTCCTGCACTCACAACTGCTTATCTCGTCCATGCCTGCACATGCTCTAGTCCATGGCTGAAGGAGTCTGCTGCTCTCTGGGTCCTAAAGGCACCCTGCTTGTGTCAGAGTTGCTTTCCTTCTGCTGTGACTTCAGTCCTGTCTATACAGGGCTTACATAGGCTTAGCAGGGACACTTGTTAGAAGCTGAAATAAAGAAACTTTGCAGGAGGAATAGAGACTGAGGAGAAGCTGTGATAAACCCCACTGACTGCAGTGATGTAGCAGAGCCAGGAAGGTGCTGTGGACAACAAAGTGTGAGCAATCCTAGTGTCTGTCCTGTATATGCCCACTCTGCAATGTGATCTTATCACTGACATGTTTAACCCCTTCTGAGCTGTCCGTATGGTTGAAGCCAGTGATACCAGCAGTAGTTACTGTCCTCATCTGTAAATATGTGCCCTCTCCTTCCTGCACACTGTATACAGTGATGTGACCCCCACCACTGTATACTGTATGTAGTGATAACTGACCCCCTGTATATAGTAATAGTTGACCCCACCACCATACACTGTATATACTGATGTGTGATGCCCACCATTCCATATAGAGATCAGTGATCCTCTGTAAAGTGACCTGCTTTATACTGTATATACAGATGCGACCCCCTGTACATTATATATAGTGAAGTGTGACCTCCTGTACATTATATATAGATGTGTGACCTCCTGTACATTATATATAGATGTGTGACCTCCTGTACATTATATATAGATGTGTGACCTCCTGTACATTATATATAGATGTGTGACCCCCTGTGCATTATATATAGTGATGTGTGACCCCCTGTGCATTATATATAGATGTGTGACCCCCTGTACATTATATATAGATGTGTGACCCCCTGTACATTATATATAGTGATGTGACCCCCTGCATTATATATATAGTGTTGTGTGACCCCCTGTACATAGATGTGACCCCCTGTACATTATATATAGTGATGTGTGACCCCCTGCATTATATATATAGTGTTGTGTGACCCCCTGTACATTATATATAGATGTGTGACCTCCTGTACATTATATATAGATGTGTGACCCCCTGTGCATTATATATAGTGATGTGTGACCCCCTGTACATTATATATAGATGTGACCCCCTGCATTATATATAGTGATGTGGGACCCCCTGCATTATATATATAGTGTTGTGTGACCCCCTGTGCATTATATATAGTGATGTGTGACCCCCTGTGCATTATATATAGATGTGTGACCCCCTGTGCATTATATATAGTGATGTGTGACCCCCTGTACATTATATATAGATGTGTGACCCCCTGTACATTATATATAGATGTGTGACCCCCTGCATTATATATAGTGATGTGGGACCCCCTGCATTATATATATATAGTGTTGTGTGACCCCCTGTGCATTATATATAGTGATGTGGGACCCCCTGCATTATATATATAGTGTTGTGTGACCCCCTGTGCATTATATATAGTGATGTGTGACCCCCTGTGCATTATATATAGATGTGTGACCCCCTGTGCATTATATATAGATGTGTGACCCCCTGTGCATTATATATAGATGTGTGACCCCCTGCATTATACATAGTGATGTGTGACCCCCTGTACATATATATATATATATAGATATAGATATAGAGAGAGAGAGATGTGACTACACTCATTTTCCCCTTTTCCCTAGATGACATCATGTATTGATACATGATTGATGGGCTGTCAGCTGGGAGCAGGTTGTGTGATGGTAGACAGGGGGCTCCTATGTATGTGAGCAGATCGATTTGTACAAATTCATTCATCAGCGCTCTAGTTGGCACAACTAGAGATGACTAGGCCCCACAGCAAATTTGTGAACAAGGTAAACCCCAATCCCCCCCCCTCGTCTCTATGGGAACACAGGTGGGCGGGGAGGTCATGTGACTGCTCCCCTGAACACACTTGCTGCAGTGCATGCTGGGATTGTTACTTTCACTTTGCAGCTGCTCCTCCCACACAGCCTGTCTGAGGGATCTCCTCCAGGGAAGTGTGTCATGGTGAACAGGTTAGATAAATGACATACAACCAGTACATGTCACCTGATGAAATACTTCATAGTGTTGGCTATTGTCTGGGGTACTTTGGATTTTTGATACTTAGGGTGGCCAACCCCTTTAACTGTGTGAGAATCAGGTACTCATGTACCAGCCAGCGATGGCACATGCCCTCCTGAATTCAACTGCTATGGCCTGCATCTCACCTCCTAAGCCCCCTGCTCCATAGACAACTGGAGGAGGGGGACAGAAGATGGTAGCTATTGATGGCCACCACAGAGGGACAGCTTTTGGGGCAGTATATTGTGCTACACTGTGGTATTTGGTTCTGCTGGGATGGTATTTTGCACTATGGTATTACTGACCCCACCTACTTGTGTTGCTCCGCCTTCTGTTAATTTGGACCTGCCTACAAAATGGGGCCACTTTAAGTTCCCAATCCGCCACTGCTTTAATGTATACATGATTTGTAGCTATGAGGAACCCTTTTTCGATGGATCCTATAAAAATATAATGGGGTCTTTTAGGTTTCCATTGGGGTTCTACTTTTTCTAACGGTTACTGCCAAGAACTCCAGAAGCCTTGCGAGAAATGGCCACAAAAAAAAGCTGGCCAAGTAGAAAAAGAAGGAAAAAAAAATCATTTATCAAACTAGTGTAAAGTAGAACTGGCTTAGTTGCCCATAGCAACCAATCAGATTCCACCTTTCATTTTGGACAGCTCCTTTGGAAAATGAAAGGTGAAATCTGATTGGTTGGGGATTGGGGAGTGTCCAATAAAATGCTTGCCTGTTAGGCAATCAGAAGCACAGAGGTCTGGCAATGCTTACAGGGGACTTTGGGAAGACGGATGTACCCCTGACATGCATAAAAAAAAAAAAATATTTTTAGCTCACAAGTCTATTTAATGGTACCAGTTTGTGAACGGCAGAAAGGAGCTCTGTTCCACAGCAGATCACTACTGGTCACAAACTCTGCATTCGGATTAGAGGTCTTACGCATGTCTAGTCACCTCCAGGCATTCTCACAATGTGGCGCAGGAGCACCCAGTAATCCATTCCTGACAGTGGAAGGTTACACACTAGAAACCAGTAATATGACGCACAACGTAACAGTTGCATGACTTATGAATGCTTTAAACACTTTCTAGGCTGTTGGTATGTCACTTCAATGTCACAAAAAAAAGCATTCATGAGATGGGGCCAAGCTGTCTAAACGTGGGAGGCTAAAACATGAAAAATCCTCATCAATCATGGACACAGCATAAGATGCCATTGTTTACACAGTGAACCATCGCCCCAGGACAGGAAGTGCTGGTGACAACCAAATTGTTATCCCGGGTGCTGAGTCAAGTCAAGCTTTGTTTGGCCAAACGTCCTCAACAGCAAGCAGGGATGGGCAACCTCCAGCCACTAAACTGGGTATGTTCACGTGTGCCAGGCTTTTATGTATTAACAAGATCTGAGGCATGGATAAAGGCATAACAGCCATGCCGGTGGACCCACCCCATTCATCAGGGCTAATCTACAACTTTTGTGAGTGGAATCTGCAAAAAGAAAATGGTTGTTTTTATCGTGGCTAACAAAAATCCACATGGATTTTCTAGGTGTATGTCAATGTGATATAAAATACACCATTCTGCATCACATCCAGTATGCTCAGGACACAGACAACTGTGAACTGACTTCTAAACGCTCAGGTTAGAGTGCTCCTTTCATAATAGTTATATAATTAATACATGTATGATGTGTTCACATTTACAACCCGTAAAGGAAAATGAACAATCCCAAATCACATGTAGTGCTGGAGGAACCGTGGTGGCTTCTGTGAGGATTAAGGCAGGGAAATCCAGACAGAATCCACGAGGAGCTATGCCATCATACAAGACGTGATTAATGAGGCCCCATATTTCATCTTGGCTTTGTGGTGGTAAAAATTCACCACTGCCACCATTTCAGAAGGTGAAATTCTCTCACCCCACATACCACATGGATGGTCATTTACAAAATGAATACCGCTCCAGGAAACCTTTAGGGCTAAATGTAAGACATTTTACAGATATGCAGCATGGCGCAACACAGGCCAAACGCTGCTCCTGTGTCTGTAGTGACAACAGTGTGGAATCACATTAAAAATAAAAGGACTTCCTTTCTCCCGACATTTTCCACTTCTGGAAGGAATCGCTCTGCTCGGTTTCTGCTATTACAGATGTGGCAGACGGGACTCTGTTTACTTGGCCTTGTTTTCGTCATCCGAACCCTAGGAGGCCAGGTAACCGCACATCATCATCGGAGCAACTTTCTGAATTTAACTGCGTTCCTGCTCGGACATGAATGTAAATAGTTTCTTCAAGGAAAGGGTTACACACACACACACAAAGAAAACTGAAGCCAGAAAAGTGATCCAGGGTCCTGTGTTTCTTGAATTAACATCTGCAGTCTTTCCTTCTGGCCTGGTGCCAGCACACTAAAGAAGCAGGGACCCTCCTCTTCCTTGAGCTCCTGCCCCCAAAGGCAGCCTCAGGCGCCCTGTCTGACATGCTTTCCAAGGCGCGCTCGACTACAGGCCAGACATCCTGGCTCCACTTCCATTGTGTGCAGGGGGCTACTCTGCTCCTTATCCAAGGCCTGGATTAGCATAAGAATACCACCCTCCCTTAAATCAGGCAAACCCAAGCAGCAGCCTTCCCCCACACTGTTAACACAAGGCAAGTTTCTCTACTTTTCCCCGTTGGTATAATTTCTCCACAAACCATTTCATCCCGTTCAGAAATCCTAACACTTAGCAGGCGATGACAGCTCGTCATATAACGCATGCCTATTATTTTAAGCCGTCACCAGGGGACTGCTGTTTGGAGGCCTGGTTGGAGACGGCACATTAGGAACGTTGCACGGTAGATGCCCTCTTGCCAGATTACTTCCTGTTGACAATCTTGTATTACGCACAAACAGGCAAGAAAAATGGACAACATCAGGTTGAAAAGGCAACCAGTGCTAAACCCGTCTTGGGCTTCATCTAAGAACTATACTTAACTCCTTAAGGACGCAGCCAATAGTGACTTCATTATCCTCAGACATAATATTTTTATCCCCCCTGTTGGAGGCTCTGATCGGGGTTTCCCTCGCAGGGGCCTCCATTAATGGTTCCACCACAAAGAGCGGACAAATAGTCCTACATGTCATACAAAGTGGACACCTTAATGAAAGCCAACTGGACTCCATTATAGTCAATGGGAATGTGCCGAACCCAGCACTTCTGTTATTGACTCTGTTTTGCTGCTCTGACGGAGCCGAACAACAGAAATAAGTGGCAGTGACGTGAACGTGGCTTAAGGCTAGGTTCACATCTGAGGCAGAGGTTCTGGTAGGAGCCTCTGTTGAGGAACAGACCAAAGAGTAGGACAAAATGGAGAAGTATTTTGTCCTGTACCAGAAAGCTGATGGACCCCATTATAGTCTGTCGGGCAGTGTTGGTTTTCTGCATATGCTGGATCTGCTGATTATGTACTTTTTCCTGTTTTTCTGTGCTGCAGATGTGAACTTAGTCTAACTGAAGACAGATTTTTCTTTTTTTGGGAGATGACCTATATTTTGTGGAGTGCAGATAACTTGCTGTTTAAGCATTATCATTTTTTTTGTCTGGAATATTATGGCTATGGGCATAACAAATATGTTTACTTCACTAAAAATCTGAAAATGCAGCCTTGAGGAGTCTGCTGTATATAACAGTCAGCACTTGCAGTGCGGGGGTGACAGAAAAGAAACCCCTTTGTTCATACAGCACAAGTGTCGCAATCAGCATCTTAGGGGTTAAATGTCTGGGTGTCTTCTATAATCAAAGCCTTAGGTCTGTATTAGGGTACGGCCACATGGTCAGATTTCTCCATCCAGTTTTGAAAGCCAAAAGTATTAAAGCAGTTGTGCAAAGAATGGAGGGGGACTTTGGGCAAATCCCCCATTCTCCCCCACACACAAACACACTTGGCCGGACCTGTAAAGGAAAGATTACTCACATGCATCCCAGTCCCGGCTCCTTCACCAGGCATGCGATGCTCCGCTGGGGTCCCTCAATGTCAACATCCGGTTTTAGAGGGGAGCCGGCGTCGAAAAGCAGATAAGTAATCTTTCATTAACAGGTCCAACCAGTCAAGGATTGGCGTAGTTTTTACACCACACATTCAGACTGTCGAAGGTGTGCCTAACTTATGACGAGGTGCATGCCTCCTCATCAATTAGGTGCATCCTTTCGGCAGCAGAGGGTCTTTGTAAATGACCCCCAGGCATCTGTCGTCTGGGTAGAGTCAGGAGAACCACATACAAGTAAGATCTTTGTCCAATCCCAGCAATATAGCCAGTTTTAGCCATCTTTAAACATAATCCCATAATTAAACACTTATCTTAGATGGAATGCACTGAGAGGACTGGTAAAATTATCTGTCGTTACGCAGACCAGCGGAAGATAAAGTAGGACAAGCGCATTAGGAGTGAACACCTATTACAACACACATACAGCTAAATACAAACACGAGAAAGAACTAAAACTAATAAGATGCAGGTAGTATGTGATAAACACCATATTAATAAAGGAGGGTTACACCTGGCTCCACTGCCACTGTCTGTAGCCTAAAGCACAGCGCCACATAGATGGGCGGAAGCAGGTTCAAATTATAAGGTAATAGTCAACATTACATACGTATGTATGAGATATTCCAAACAGCTTCACCACTGTATGATAACCGAAGATACGATCGTCACAGATCTCAGGCTCTCAATAACCTAAACAAAGACATCCGCTAAACCACAGATATGGATCAACCAACGTCAATGTAGTATATAAATAAATGTATAGGAAGAAACGGCCAGGAACTAGGCGGCAAGAAGCCATCTAGAATACTTAAAGGGGATGTCTCACTTCAGCAAATGGCATTTATCATGTAGACAAAGTTAATACAAGAAAATGACTAATGTATTGTGATTGTCCATATAGCCTCCTTTGCTGGCTGGATTCATTTTTCCATTGCATTATACACTTCTTGTAACAAGGGATTGTGGCCACAGGCGCACCTATATGCATTCCCACAGTCCCGAACACAAGAGATCAGTATCAGCGCCGCATTTCAGGGGTCTCTTCAATCCCTGCCACCTGCATGGTGTGGACTGTAGGGACTGAACCCATTACACAGCCTGAGATGATCCTATCAGTGAGGGTTCGTTTTTGTGATGTGAGCTATGGATTTTGATATCATTTTGGGATCAGACCTTTTGATCATTTTTTATTTTGTTCTGGGAGGTGAGTAAACAGCATTCACCACATGTTTACCAACTGCGGCCAGGACACGGAAGAGCTGGGGTCCTTCAGAAGGAAGTACTCTGAACCCCACTATTGCTTTCGCGGGGTACTGACTAGAGGACAGAGCGAACTCCCTCCCTTGGTCTAATCGCTCAGATGTTGCAGTCGCTATTGACTGTGGCATCTAAGAGATTACACTGCCAGGATCGGCTTTATCTCCAAATGCAGCTGTAATATAAAGCCGGGGGTGGGCCAGCCTCCTACGACCATGCCATCACCATGAGGTACCATTAAAGAACGGAGCAGGAACAAACTTACTGCCATGACGTAATTATCCCGTTACACCTAGGGGATAAATATTTTTATATTTTTATACTACGGACGATTTTGGATGTGGAAATTACTTTTTTATTGTTTATATTTTTTTTTCCTAAGGAAAAGGGAGTGATTTAATTTTAACTTTTTAAAGTTTTTGCTAGTTTGAAAATAATGTAGACAATTTTTCGGGGGAAACCCCCTCTAAAGCTCACATGATGGGATATTTTTGTGACAAATATGCATTTTTTCAAGTATAGTTTAATCTCATATAGTCCGCTCAAGCAATTCTTACTTGGAATCTGTTACAGTAAACCGCAAACTTGACAACTGCCTGCAGCTCCATTTTTCTAGGAGTCTCTTAAAGGGAATCTGTCACCATGTACCCTGAAATAAACCCAGCAGACGTGAGGGATGTGCACTTCTCTGCAGAATGTAATGCTCTTTGTGCCATCTTGAGATGTGGCTCAAATCCAGAGAAATAAGCTTTTTAATTTTATGCAAATTAACCCCTTGGTGCAACATGAGCGTTGCCGTTTCATCCTAGGCTCCCAATCATTATCTTTTCCAGTCATACCCTCACCACTATGACTGACAGGGTCAGGCAGCGCAGACATAACCATGGCTGGCCCTGAAATCAGTGTATGTACAGGTACTGCGTGTGCGCTGATCACAGAGGTACATGAGCAGCTGTGAGATTCCAGGGACAGGTGTGATTATGTCTATACTGCCCGGTCATGCCAGTCAAAGCAGTGGAAGCATGGCTGGTAAAGAAAATGAGCCGAACCTCAAGTGCAACAGTAACACCCTCATTGCTCCTGGAGGCTAATTTGCAAAAAAAAAAAAATTAAAAGGCTTATTTCATCAGATTTGAGCCACACATCAAGATGGGCCAAAGAGCATTAGAATCTGCTGATAATCGCACATTTCCCATGTTAGCTGGGTTTATTTCAAAGTACATGGTGACATATTTCCTTTAGGTTTCCATGGCGATACCACAGATTGGGGCAGAAGATTTAGATTTGGTAGTCTGTCAGACGTAGACAGATCTAGTGTTTCCTGTGCTAGACAACCAGGGTAATTTATACTGCAGATTTTTGGGCCGCACGTGGATAAGATTTGATAAAATGCAGCTAATCCGCAGCGTTTCATAAATTTTCAGAACTCACTCACTGTAAATTGACCTGCAATGTTATTAGATTTAATGCTATGGCTTTCAACCTTTGCAATAAACAGGGTGAAATCTGCAGTAAAATCCCCAACAAATCTATTTCCAACACAGTCCTATGTGAGGCTAACCTACGTGAAGGCGGAAACTCAATGCACTGACGGCAGACAGCTGACGTTAATGGCACATTCTTGCATGTAATTTTTTTTTTTTTGCAGTCACACCTATACAAGAAATCGAATGGGAGCAATGACACCATGTTTTCAGACACAGAACACATGTATGTCACACCAACTTTGCATAGAAAATGGAAGGATGAGCTCTGCTATGCAAGGAGTGCCAGACAGGTGGAGGGGGGGAATGGGAAGGATTGGGTAAAGGTGCCTGCAGCCAGATCATTCCTAAAAGTACATATCATCAGAAGCAATGTGACCCTGCACAGCCCTAATCTATTAAACAGGGCACTGTTCAAGCACTCTAGGTATTCCTTTCCATGTGTCTATACAGTCCCTTGCGAAAGTATTCGGCCCCCTGGAACTTTTCAACCTTTTGCCACATTTCAGGCTTTAAACAAAAAGATCTAACATTTTAAATTTTTGGTGAAGAATCAACAACAAGTGGGTCACAATTGTGAAGTGGAACGAAATTTATTGGATCATTTAAACTTTTTTTGTAATAATAAAACTGAAAAGTGGGGCGTGCAAAATTATTCGGCCCATTTACTTTCAGTTCAGAAAACTCACTCCAGAAGTTCATTGAGGATCTCTGAATGATCCAATGTTGTCCTAAATGACTGATGAAGATAAATAGAATCCACCTGTGTGTAATCAAGTCTACGTATAAATTCACCTGCTCTGTGATAGTCTCAGGGTTCTGCATCATAAAGACCAAGGAACACACCAGGCAGGTCCGGGATACTGTTGTGGAGAAGTTTAAAGCCGGATTTGGATACTAAAAGATTTCCCAAGCTTTAAACATTCCAAGGAGCACCGTGCAAGCGATCATATTGAAATGGAAGGAGTATCAGACCACTGCAAATCTACCAAGACCCGGCCGTCCCTCTAAACTTTCATCTCAAACAAGGAGAAGACTGATCAGAGATGCAGCCAAGAGGCCCATGATCACACTGGATGAACTGCAGAGATCTACAGCTGAGGTGGGAGAGTCTGTCCATAGGACAACAATCAGTCGAACACTTCACAAATCTGGCCTTTATGGAAGAGTGGCAAGAAGAAAGCCATTTCTCAAACATATCCATAAAAAGTCTCGTTTACAGTTTGCCACAAGCCACCCGGGAGACACACCAAACATGTGGAAGAAGGTGCTCTGGTCAGATGAAACCAAAATCGAACTTTTTGGAAACAATGCAAAATGATATGTTTGGGGTAAAAGCAACACAGCTCATCACCCTGAACATACCATCCCCACTGTCAAACATGGTGGTGGCAGCATCATGGTTTGGGTCTGATTTTCATCAGCTGGGACAGGGAAGATGGTTAAAATTGATGGGAAGATGGATGGAGCCAAATACAGGACCATTCTGGATGAAAACCTGTTGGAGTCTGCAAAAGACCTGAGACTAGGACGGAGATTTATCTTCCAACAAGACAATGATCCCAAACATAAAGCAAAATCTACAATGGAATGGTTAAAAAATAAACGTATCCAGGTCTTAAAATGGCCAAGTCAAAGTCCAGACCTGAATCCAATTGAGAATATGTGGAAAGAGCTGAAAACTGCTGTTCACAAACGTGAGACATACCGCAAGCGACTTGCAGCTGTAATCGCAGCAAAAGGTGGCGCAAAAAAGTATAAATGCAAGGGGGCCGAACCGTATTTTTCGCTTTATAAGACGCACCCGAAGATAAGACGCACCCCAGATTTTAGAGTAGGAAAATAAGAAAAAAATATTTTTCATCAGACCACATATCTGACCCCCCATAAATTTCAGGACATCACATCAGGCCCCCATCAGACCTCAGATCAGCCCAGCGTTCCCCCATCAGACCTCAGATCAGCCCAGCGTTCCCCCCATCAGACCTCAGATCAGCCCAGTGTTCCCCCCATCAGACCTCAGATCAGCCCAGCGTTCCCCCATCAGACCTCAGATCAGCCCAGCGTAACCCATCAGACCTCAGACCAGCCCAGCGTAACCCATCAGACCTCAGACCAGCCCACAGTGCCCCCATGAGACCACTCTGTGCCCCCATCAGACCTCAGACCAGCCCACAGTGCCCCCATTAGACCACTCTGTGCCCCCATCAGACCTCAGACCAGCTCACAGTGCCCCCATCAGACCTCAGACCAGCTCACAGCGCCCCCATTAGACCAATCTGTGCCCCCATCAGACCTCAGACCAGCTCACAGTGCCCCCATTAGACCACTCTGTGCCCCATCAGACCTCAGAACAGCTCACAGTGCCCCCATTAGACCAATCTGTGCCCCCATCAGACCAGCTCACAGTGCCCCCAGTAGACCACTCTGTGCCCCCATCAGACCTCAGATCAGCCCAGCGTGCCCCATAACAATAAAATAAAAAACTTCACTTACCTGTCCAGCGCCCCGGCTCCGCTCCGGCGCTCCTTAGGCTTTCCGGCCCGACGCTGCACTGTCACCTGACCGCAGCGTCAGGTCATAGTGCTGTACGCGTTCAGGACAGTGCAGCGCCGGGCCGGGAAGCCTGAGGAGCCGCAGCAGGACAAGTAAGTGAAGTTTTTTATTTTATTGCTATGGTGCACGCTGGTCTGATCTGAGGTCTGATGGGGGGGGGGGGGGTCCCGGCCCCCTGGCAGCTAAAACATACAAGTGAGCGCTTCCATAATGGAAGCGCTCACTTGTATTCGTTTTATAAGACGCACTGCAATTTTCCCCCTACTTTTGGGGGAAAAAAAGTGCGTCTTATAAAGCGAAAAATACGGTAATTTTGCACGCCCCACTTTTCAGTTTTATTATTACAAAAAAAGTTTAAATGATCCAATAAATTACATTCCACTTCACAATTGTGACCCACTTGTTGTTGATTCTTAACCAAAAATGTAAAATGTTAGATCTTTTTGTTTGAAGCCTGAAATGTGGCAAAAGGTTGAAGAGTTCCAGGGGGCCGAATACTTTCGCAAGGCACTGTATGTGCAGTGATGGTATTTTTTCCACAGCCTGTATGTAATCAGGTCTGTGAATCTGTAACAGGAACCTCAGCTCCAGCATAGGGTGTTAAATGCAGTGCTATTCTTCCCCCGTGTAGACAAAGCAGGGTCGCATGTGACAAACTGACAGATTTAATAGGGGGCAAGATACAGCATTTCTATCCTATGATTTGTATCTGCCTAGGTGTAGATTGTCCAGAACCACCTTATATTTATTATAAATTTATAAAAATATATATATATATATATATATATATATATATATATATATATATATATATATATATATATATATATATATATATATCTCACATATAGCAAGCTTACAAGAGCTGTCAGACTGCCAGAAACGGCACCACAACTAAAGGTTGTGTCTGGAATTGCTGCAAATCCTCAAAAATTGCAATACCATCCACAACCCATGGAGAAGGGTGGCGCTGTTCCTGGGAAAAAAAGTCTCAGACAACAATTTTGTGCAAGTAAAAGTTCAACCCATTTTGTCTCTGTAGAGTTACACACAGCCTCAAGCTCAAAAGCATATTAACAAATATACCCGAAACAGTAAGGGGCACATTTATTAAGGCCAGCGTTTTAGACACCGGTCTTAATAAAACCCCTGCGCTGGATATGCCCCCATTGTCTTATAGGTGCAGATCCCACCATTGGGACCCGCACCTATATCCAGAATAGAGCCAAGGTGGTGGCTGGTCGACTCCGGTCCGGTCACCACCAAGCCGGCTCCCATAGAAATGAATGGGAGCGTACGGCCGCTCTCATTCTTTTCTATGGAGCTGATGGAAATAGTTGAGCCAGCGCTCAGCTATTTTCGAGGGCTCCACAGAGAATGAATGGAGGGCAGCTGTGCATGCGCAGTGCGCCCTCCTTCACTTTAGGGCTCCGTTCTGGACATAGGTGCGGGTCCTAGCGGTGGGACCGGCACCTCTAAGACAATGGGGGCATACCCTAGCAATATGCCCCCATTGTCCATCATGACAACCCCTTTAAGGCGTGTTTACACTGCACAATATTACTGCCGATTGTTGGGAAGGTAGCGTTCCTTCCCGACAGTTGGCTGCTCGTTCAGTGAAGGAGACCTCTGCATTTACATCTCCTTCACAGTATGAGGACGAGGGATGGCTATGGCTATCCCACATCTCCATACAGAATCACTGTAATTTTGTGGATTAGATGAGGACCCATTCACTTCTATGGGGCCCCAAAAGATGCAGACAGCACACCATGCTGAATTGTTGGCTTTTTTGTGGAGGCATGGTGGTGGTCTGACTTGTGATGGGACTCTTACATTTTGGTTGGTATTTTGAATAGTTATTTTTCTATACCTTGTACTACACTTTATTCTTTTTAGTATAACTAATAGATTTTCACAGTTACATTGTTATGCTGCTTATAATACCACCTTAGTATATTTGCACTTACACTTTACTAGTTTCTATCCCACTGTCCGGCCACCACTACTGTGTTGTTTTTAATCTTTTTAACCTTTTTGTGTATGCCAATCATGTTGTTAATATATCTTCAAATACACATTGACTGAACAATCACGATGAAAGCGTGATTATCAAGTTATTTATTATTTAGATACATATACTTAATTATTGGTGTTGTAGTTTATCATGTATATGGGTTAATGTTACTTTAGTAGGTTTGGTGTTTATGTTGTATAATTTGCGGTGCGTGGATGTAGATGACATCCATGTGCTGTCCACCTTTTTAGAGGGTCCATAGAAATGAATGAGCCTGCATGCGATCTGCAAAAAACGTGGATCGGACCGAAAATATGGTCGTGTGAGGGAGGCCTAAACTGACTCAGTTTACTTTACCTAATTCTTCTCCTCTAGGAGGCAGAGTCCTCAGAGACAATCAGCGATTTTACCCGTATTTCCAGTTCATTAACTCCAAAGCAGTGTGAAAATGACGCATATTTTTGCAGACCTAGAAAAGAGAAAAACAAGGGATTGTATGAACTGAATAAAGACGCGTTAACATGACAATATACGGCTCCTACCTGTCCGATCTTGCCTACAGCAGACACATTCAGCTCACTATTTTAGCACTGGGTGAATTTCATTCGCTCTGAGTAAATGTATCACTGAAAGCATAAACTAAACAGGACAAAAATAATGGAAGCTTGCAATAATCCCAGCTGCACCACCCAGTGGGTAATCTTATCTACTCATGGCAGTACTAAAGAAGAATTCCAGGATCCGTGTGACCTCCTCCCAAGGTTACCAATCTCCTCTTTTCTCCAATCCATTAGAATAAGTCATTTGTAATGTGCAATTGTTTACTCTGAGGTAGACACTGGGGAACCGAAACCCTGCCGAGCATATCAAGTAACATCAGCTCCTATAGAATATAGTCTCATTCACACACAGCCTTCGGATCACTTATTTTAGAGTCCCATGGGTCCATTCCCTCATAATCTGATGTAAATAACCACTGTTGCTGCCGCACCATTTTATTTTCTGCTATTTGCTATATGGCCTTACAATCAGTCTCTTAAACAGGCCCAAGTAAGCACTCATATGAGAGTAGGGCATGTTTTACCTAACTAGCAGTTTCTGCTTTTCAGTACTGTGGAAAGATGGGTGACAACCCATGAAACAGCTCGTAAAGTGGTCACGTTTTGTCAAAATTCTGCCTTTTGTCTCTGGAAAGCTGGGTGACAAGTGCAACTTGGAGTCTGTACATAGTCTACTTAGTCTCAATAGGAGGATAGAACACTTCATTGGACGCCATATTACATGTGAATCTATCCAGCAAGCACTGCAGAGATAACCCGGCCTACAGCTTCACTCAGTGGAGCCACAGCATTGTGTGCTTGAGGCCTAGAAGGAGGCCACACACGAGATAGAAGTTGGTTAATGGTTAAACAACAGTTGAAGAATCATCTGGTGAACGTTCATCTCGTAGAAACGGCCATATATATTTTAGTCACAGTTGTTCAAACTGCCCATACATGTTCAATGACACCGGGCGACAGATCTTTATGAGAACGTTCTTTTTCGATCACGAACAATCTTTCTTAAAATGGAGGATCTTTCGTGCACCTATGCAAAATACTGAACAAGGCAGACCTCTTTTCAAATGATAAAAGTTTGTCAGCAGTCAGCTAAAACGCTAGTTTGTTGTAAAATTTCACCCAATGAATGTTCATTTTGGTTGAAATTGTCTTTTTTGACCAAGGTTAGACTGATGTGTATGGCCACCTCAAGGCCCAATTGTAGACAAAGGGATTCCCTGGGCAACAATCATTCCTCAGACCTTACAACATATTGTCATTTTAGTCCGTCCGCCTCTCGGCATGTTTGCCGTACTGCGGCCGGAACTCCAGCCCGCCCCCATTATTGTGAATGGGGACGGAGCGTAGTTGCGGCTGCAGGCGTGCAGTAGCGGCAGCAGAGATCCGGCAGGCTGTTCACCCGCCGGAACAGCCTGCCAGACACCCGTGCCACCAATGTGAAAGTAGCCTAAGTATTAACAAAACCATCTTTCTTCCTTCCACGTGCCTACTAGAGCCCCTTTCTCCAGATAACCTTTGGTTTTAGTTCTGGGCCCCTCACTTACTATGGCTTGTCCTGAAGACACAGCTATGTAATGTGGTCCTGACACCTACTGCCTGGGAATCCTACTGGTCTGGTCGCAGACATAACATTTATCCTTAAAGAAGAACTCTCGACAAAAATGTTATTCCATGTCCTGCTAGAAATGTACATGATGTAATCTGTAGTGAATGTCATTTTCTTACCAGTGTCTGAATTTTTGACTTGTATCATCCTGAAGTTTCTTATCTGTGTCATGTGACCAGCAATTAGACCCACCAACTCACACAGACTTATGTGTGGACAGGAAGTCTAATTCTCTATGTATTCCTATGAGACTGAAAGTGAGGCTCCCATAGGAATGAATAGAGCAGTTACTGGCTTTCTGTCTTGGGTCAGTTGGAGGTCAGGGAGTTGGTCACATGACCCAGCTACAATAAGAAGAGAGGTTTTTACTCACAGAAACAGTCACTGATAAGAAAATGACAATCACTACAGATTATATCATGCACCTTTCTAACAGGTCAGAGAATAAAAATTTTAGCGGGAGTTCTTCTTTAACAGTCCATCTAGTGATCACGAAGGATAATGGTTTTGTCTGCTGAACTCAGATAAGTTGTGCTTTCTCTATCACTGGTAAGAACAGGAGGGACAAAGCAACAGACTGAGCATAGCAGCAAAAACTGTATGCCAGCTCTGCCGCAAAAGGGGTTGCCCGAGATTTTTATTTTTCCCGCTAAAAACAGCAGGGGTAGTGTTACAATAATAATTTAAAAAAATAAAATAAAATTATACCATCCCGAACCCGTCTATTCCAGCACAACCGCAGCCATGACAGTGCTTTTCTGAAGCAAAAAAAGAAATGACTGGCCTCAGTAGTAAACAGCACAAGACCACTTAAGCCAGTGACTGGCCACAGGGGCTAAGTACAGGTAACAGCTGTAGTCACAAAGCCTGGCCAGGAGGATGGAGAGGTAATGATGCTGCATATCATTTTTTGAATTATTGTAATCTTTTGTATTCCACTATGGGAAACATCTGACAACCCCTTTAACATCCATCAACACAGCCAATGATTGGGGAAACAATCACACATTTAAATTGGTACTTGCAGCAAATGCTGATATTCGCGATCCCACGGTCCTGACTACAGGGAAAAGCAACAGCCTCTCTTATAGAGTGCAGCACGACCACCGTTGCCGGATTGTAACATGGTCATAACCCCTGGGAGGAAGCAAAATGAAGAAAAATGAATCAAGGCAGCAAAGGAAGCAACATGGACAATCACAAAGTAAAGTGCCTTGGGACCTTTCAGCTGTCCAATCGCGGCGGAGAGCGTCACCGCAAGGGAGAAGGTGAGCTTTTTTTTTTCTCCCTGGCTGTGACGCTCTCCTCTGCCATTGGACTGCGGCACAGCCCGGGAGAAGGAGACTCCCCCTGAGAAACCCGTCCGTCTCCTCCGAGTACCGATGCTGCTGATTAGTGGGGGAATGGAGCAGCCAATTGCTCTGACATCTAATAAAACCCTACACTGTCAGGTAATAATAGTGTAATGTTAGGACCAGTGAAAGGTCCTCTTTAACTTAAATACAATATCATCACATTCAGGCAGTGATGGATTCCGTATACAAAGAGAAAAAAAATAATGGTATTCTCATGGTGCCTCACATAGGCATCATACAGGACCATGCTAAGTCCCTAGGGCTGTGATGAAGCTGAACAGAGACTCTGGTGTACACACACACACACATTGCCTTTAGCAGGAGCTTGATCAGTCTTATCTCTACCATGGCAAGCCGGATGAAAGCGTCCAGTTGCCATGGTAACGATCGGGACGCTGCCACAGCAGAGCAGCGTCCCGATGGGAGGGAGCTCTCTCCCTCTCTCCTGGCCACACCATCGGTGCGCTGCTACAGCGCCGGATGGGAGAGGCCTCCCTGTTAACCCTTTCCATGCCGTGGTCCCTACGGAACACGGCATGGAAGGGGTTAAACGGCGGACATCGCTGCCAGCAGCGATGTCGGCCGTTTGAAGCAAAGTGTCAGCTGTATGCTGACACGGCTTCACTCTCGGCCATCCTGAAAACCAACCAGCTTGGCCATCCTGAAACGAGAGAGGGTGCGACACTGAGCGCGGGCCGGAGAGCTGCCTGCCGGGGGGCAGGGCCACGGAGGAGGGACACTGGCCAGGCCAGTACAGTGTGGCGGGCGCCATTTTAGGAAAATCGAATTCACAATTTTCCTTAAAAATAAAAAATTGTTAGGCTTTGAATTGGCGAATTAATTCGATTAATCGCCCAGCCCTACTAGTTCCCGAACCAACCCATTCAAAAGCCCGTGACCCGACACAGAGGACAATTTATAGGGAGACAGTTGTCTTCCTTTTGGAGGAAAGCTATTTGCATGCCCTACCCAGGGAGTGTTGCCTGTAGGGCTCTCTACACTAGCAGAATACCTGCAGGGAGAATAATTGCATGTGAATTGCACAACTGAAGTGACATCGTGTTGTCAGGAATACAATAATAAGTGCACACAAACATCCCCTCTAATTGTGCGCTTCCTGTGTGAACAGACACCACTGACATTCCTTACCAGGGAGGTTAAACCGAAACCAAAGCACAGTGAATTCAGAGTAAGAGGAAGACTGGGGGTGAAACGGGCATTGCCATCTTGGACATTTATGGCATCTCCATAGAAGTGAATAGAGAGAGCCAGCCATGTGTGGTCACATCCCCATTCACATCAGAGGCTCCAGCAGCAGGACGGGGGACAGGAGACCCCTGTTCTGGAGACAGAAGCAATTCCGCCCTCTGAAATAAGTACTTATCAGACATTTATAGCAGATCCAGTGGTGAACTAACCCTTGGAGAGTGACCATCACCTTCAGCATATCATGCGAGTAAGATTTATGATCTCTCATATAACCCTAACCCACCGCAGAATTAACCTTTGCAATTCTTCACTGTTTCGTGCCTTGAATGTGTGACTTTACATTTAGGATCAGAGCATTTAATACTAATGGTTGGAAAGGTGTGTCTTCTAACACTGCCAAACCTTCCAGGATCCCAAGCCACGGGTGATGACAGACACAAACCTCGCCCTCCACTGATGATTGATACCAGGGTTCAGCTCCAACACCTGCATTATAAATGCTGCTTGTTTCCTAATGTTGGCTTCTGCAGTCGGATAGAAGCTCTGTATATGGATAGGCAGGACTCTACTACTCTATTTAGTAGTAAGAGTATCTGCTCTTCATATCCAGGCAAAGGTGGACATCCACCATGCAAGAAGCGAACCCTTGGCCACCTGCACACGGCACAGTAAGCAGAAAAATTGCACATAAAGCTGTTTTTTTGTTCCTTTTGTGTTGCAGGTTTTCGAGCGTTGCTGGTACTGTATTATGCTGTGGATTTTCTGCATGAAAACCTACAAGGAAAACCCTTGTGTGATCCACACTATGTGCAGCTAGGCCACGTGGTGTAAGCGCTACACGCTTTGCAATGCAGAGGACAAAATGTGGAAAATCAGCAGCGTTTCCACAATTAAATCCACACCCAAAGCTGACAGGTTTGGTGCAGATTTTGCTGGTGCAGATTTCGGTCAGATTCGCTGTGGATTTTCTGTTGAGGAACATCTGCTGCAGACTCTCCAAGTAGGAACATACCCTCAAGGAGGCGATTTTCACTTGACATCCATGCCGCCTTTTCTCAGGATAGAGAATATGTGCGGGTCAGATATTTGTTTCCTGAGGTCAGTGTTTTGTGTGATGGAAGCACTTCATGTGCACAAACCTCCATGTTGCGTGTATAACAGGAGTCACTAACCAGCATGCCATGCCTTCTGCCCAGTGCCGTCTCAAAATGATGACATAAACCAGCAGCCCTGTCTATAGGAGAGATGATGAGGGATGGTGAAGGGTGTACTCATAGCGGTTCCAGCTCTTGTATTGGGATCATGGCTGCATAGTGGTCCCTGAATCCTCAACCTGTGACTGTATACACACGCAGTGTAGAAGCAACTAATGAGGACATCTACCTAGTTCCCAGACCAACCCATTCAAAAGCCTGTGACCCCATGCAGGGGATTCCGGGAGGAACTGGAAAAATCTCAGATTAGTGAGAAAACCCTCTTGATTTGTCTGCTTTGGATGAATAATTGGGTAAATATCTTCCATCTGGAATTTGTGGGCACAAAATCAGCAGCTAACTGGTCGAGTTTCCAAACCGCAACCACGCACTTTGGGAAGAAACCTGTGCGGACTCTGGGTGGAAAGAGAGATGTGATGCAGATCTTAAATCTGCAACTTGTCAATGTATGCTCCCCCTTTTGCAGAGGTTTCGTCCACATAGAACGAGGACCGGGCAGATATTTGCTAACAAGCATTTGTAGGAATACTTGTTAGCGATGATCTGCCGGTGTAAAGGTGCCGCCGATTACCCGATGCCTTCATCGGATAATAAGATTACTAGCGGGCAGCAAACAGTGCCGTCTAAACAGCATCTGCTGTCGGCAAACAATGATTCAGTATGGAAACAAGTGATGGCATTAGCGATAGCTCCTCCCCATACTGAGGAGGAGATCACTGCATGTAAACACAGAGGTCACCTCCACTGGCGATTGTCGGGAAGGAACGTCTGATAAATCTATCATGTTAAAGGGCCTTTACATGCAGACTTGACACAGATTTTGCCTCAGATTTCACCCGATTTAAAGGGTGCGTGTCATCTAGGACAATAGGGGCATATCGCTAGGATATGCGCTATTGTCTTATAGGTGCGGGTCAGCGGACCCGCACCTATATCCAGAACGGAGACCCGAAAGTGAAGGAGGGCGCACTGCGCATGCGCAACCGCTCTCCATTCATTTTCTATTGGGCCGCTGGCTCGGCCATTTCTGTCGGCTCTATAGAAATGAATGGGAGCAGGGGCCGCGCATGCGCATTACGCTACCATTCACTTCTATGGGGAGCCGGTTTGGTGGTGGCCGGACCGGAGTCCTCCAGCCACCACCCTGCGGGGCTCCGTTCTGGATATAGGTGCAGGTCCCAGCGGTGGGACCCGCACCTATAAGATGAGACAACCCCTTTAAAACCTGCACTTCAGTGCTTTTTAGTAAAATTCCATCCACTTCACAGCTACTGTGAGGCTTGTTTCATACTGGCCGCAACTCGGCAGGAAATAGCCTGGAAGCTTGTAAAATCTATAATGGGGACCAGCGGAGATCCATCTGCATTCCGGCATATCAGTCGAGAACCGGCTGGGGAATAACCGCTGCCGCTAGTGTGAAGCCAGCCGAATACACTAGGTTACTCTGCCCTATGTGAACATACTCTTAGTAGACTATATATTCAAATAGGTTATCAGGGAACTCCATATTAATGACTTATCAGTTTATGTTATCAATGTTAGGCTCCATTCACGTGTCCGCAGAATGTGTCCTCATCCGTTCCGCAAAATTGCGGAACGGGTGCGGACCCGTTTATTTTCAATGGGGCCGCAAAAGATGCAGACGGCACACAGTGTGCCATCCGCGCTTCCGTTCTGCGGCCCCGCAAAAAAATAGAACATGTCCTATTCTTGTCCACAGCCACAGACAAGAAAAGGCATTTCTATTATAGAGCCGGCCATGTGCGGACCGCAAAACACACACGGACGTGTGAATACCCTTGACTGACTGACAAGGGTCAGACTCCCAGCACCTCCCCCAATCAGCTGTTTGAAGAGGCTCCTGCACTCACAGGAGGTGCGTTGAGCTCTGCTGTGTCTTCACAGCTCACCAAGCCGTACATTGTATAGCTGCTGTGCATGGTATTGCATCTGAGCTGCATTCATTTGAATGAGACTGAGCTGCACCTAGGCCACGTGACTAATGAACAGTGACAGTCGACTCCCAGGACCTTCGCCAATCTGATACTGATAAGCTGTTGTGAGGATCAATGCCAAACTCCCAGATAACCGCTTTAACATCACCGGCACTGACGGGCAGGCTTTGTAAAATGGCAGCACTAAAGCAGGCCCATCAGAGCCGGTGATGTCACTGAACACACTGCTGGGCAGAAGCCTCCAGCTAGCATTGTGTTATTGTAAACAAAAAAGTCCTTGCCCTGCGCGATCTGGTGCAGGGCAAGGGAGAGCATCGGAGCATGCCAACATCAGGGGGCTGCCTGGGTGAAATTCTGGGTACAGCTCTGAACCCGAACAACCCCTTTAATACTAACAGGTTACAATGTATGCACGTTTTAGACTACTTGTATAACAATAGTGTAAGCATAATATACATGAAATGTGAACATAAAACACACAAAGCTCTACTAGGCCACTTTCACACTGGCGGCACGGATATCCGGCAGGCTGTTCCGGCAGGTGCACATGTGGGGCCAGAACTACGCTCCGTCCCCAGTCACAAAAATGGGGGCCGTTGTAATTTTCGTCCGGCCACCTCTCAGTATGTTTGCCGTGCTGCGGCCGTAACTCCGGCCTGCCCCGATTATAGTGAATGGGGACGAAGCGTAGTTCTGGCCCCACACGTGCACTAGCAGCAGCACGGATCCAGCAGGCTGTTCACCCGCCAGAACAGCCTGGCGGATATCCGTGACGCTAGTGTGAAAGTAGCCTTAACAAGCTAAGAGAAAAGCGAGGAGGGTAAAACCAGGTAGGGACTGCCAGTTATTTTCATTTCTGCATACAGGAAAAGAAAGTGCTCGTAAGCCCCATGTTCCTTCTCTGTTCCCCCTGTCCAGAGTGGGGGCAGGGCGGTAATGAAAGCAGAGATTGCATACTCTCTCCTAGTCAGCATGGCTCCAGTCTTGAAGTGTAGCTGCAAACTCTGGAACGCAGAACGTAACTTGATCCTGCTCCCCCTCCTTTTCCCTCAGCCACATTTAGCAAGAAATATGAGCTCTTTCAAAGAATGGCGCAGCAGACGGATCAGCCGGGACAAGAAGTCAACCTTCTTACCATCATAGGGGGGAATTCTAGCAGCCTAAATACCAGGAATATAAATGGATTTACGCAGGGCCTACGTGAGGGTTAATTCTTCTAGACAGCCACAAGTTCTTGCGATATCGCTATATATAATCTTCAAAATGATAAAACTATGAACTACAGTGTAAATTGTCCAGGGGCGGCTGGCTGTGAATAACAACCAGTCAACATTTTTCTATTTCTATTAGATTGCTTTATGTAATCTCTAGTGGGCGTGCTCCAGTGCCAACACTCCTACCATTGACTCCATCTGCAAGGGTCCTCTACACTTATCAGTGCCACTGACCATACCATATGAGATCCCCATAGACAGAGGGAGACTGGTTATACTGGAAACCATCATAGCAGCGATGTAACAGTCACATGACTGACACCCAACGGGCCCCACTGACTTCGGAAGGGTTCATCGGGGTTCTATTGTCAGTTGTATTGGCAAGAAGAGTGGCACAGACCCATAGGCTTCAATGGGCATGTATGGTCTGCATCATGGACCAACGGTCAGAGGAAAACCAGAGATGTGTGAACAAACAATATAGTAACTCAATCGGTGCTAGTTTCCAATCTATTATGCAGGCAGATAATTGCCAGAACAAATGGTTGCATGACCAATCAGTTATGGGATTGTTCGCGTGGCAGTTTATTATTTTCTCCGGCACATCCTCCTTTTACACAGGCTGATGTTGTGCCAACAAAGGACCATTTTTATGCCCGCTTAAAAGATTTCATCAGCCTACAAAGCAGCATTTCCACATTTGCCAGAGTTTAAGTACAGCTATAATCAGGCAATCAAACATTTGTATGCGTGTTTATTCCAGTTCATTGGCCCTTAAGAGGGTATTCTGGTTTAGTAATGGTGAGGACCTCTCCTTGGGAAACGTCATGAGATCAGTGAGGGTCTGACCCTCGGCAACCCTGCCAAAAAGCAGTTTGCAGATGGTGAGAAGCTCATGCGAGAGCTGCGTCCTCTTCAGGGTAATTACAGCTGTTCAAACCATTCAAGGGAATGAGAGAAGTGGTAATTACCCTGCACCGCCACTACAATGTAGACAGTGTGCAGGTAAACACGCTCGCATAAGCTCCGCAGCATCTGCAAAAAGCTGTCAGACCCTCAATGATCTTAAATTGATGACATATCACAATTCCATGAGCCCTGTCGGCTTTTAAAGCTTCTTTGAAATACATTGTAAGGACTGTTGCGCACGTACACGGTAGTCCTCTCTATTATGACAGCACTGCACAGCAGTCCTGTGTTTTTCAGTGCAGCTTTGACTGCTGACAGTGGGGTAACGGGGGGGGGGGGCAGTAGGAAAATAAAAAAAAAGTAGATCTGGACTCTATCTGCAGTAGCCCCTTTAAAGGGGTATTCCAGTTACCATAAATATAACTTATGTTTTAGACAAATTCATCATCAATAATTACCTAATATAATGTAATTTTCACATATTTCGTTCACTAGTTATAAGTAGTTTTCGTCCTCTGCTACCCACTGTGTTTCCTCATAAGTTACCATGGCATCGACCTGTAGTTCTGAGTCTTTGTTAGGTCGAGCATGCTCAGTGTGTTGCTCAGTGTGTGCTGGTGATTGGTCAGTAGAGGGGGTGGGCTGGAATATCAGGCAACCAGTCAATAAACATCAATACTCACAGCAGGAAAGCTAGGGATTGTAGTTTTGTGAGGGAAGATCAGGAGCCATGATACTCTCAATGTGCTGCAAGCTCACACAGGAACTAGACAAATGGATTCCAAGGTAAATTGAAGCTCTGGTTATATGTATAGTTATGGGTTCTGGTTGGGTCACAGCTTGCAGCCTTAATGCAGTTTTTTCACAAATTAAGTTATTTACCGGAATACCCCTTTTTTTCTAGGTACCAGAGTAATATTTCTAACTGATTATACCATGTCACCAATAATGAAATTGGCCTGAGCTTGCTATGTACACACAAGTCCTCCGGCCCAGGCACAGAGGGTCACTGTTTCCTAGCAATGGCTCTGGTGCAGAATGTTTATCTTGACGCAGCACATTGATTAAAGGAGGAGTCTTCACACTTACCATTTGGTTTTTTTTTTGGGAGGGGGGGGGTTTGCCATCGCTTGTGCAAAGAGATTATTAAAAGGTTTAGTGAAAAAGATGTTCTTGTAAAGGACGCTGTTCTGTGCCATTGTAAGAGCGCTGCGGACTATGTTGGCGCTATATAAAGATTATTCTACATAAGCGCAGCAGAGATTTTTTCTGGTCACAATTACAAACACAGAGAAAGCAGAAGATATTATAATGGAGCAGAAAGTCTAAGCATAGTTCAGGCGCCTGAAGAATGCTAGCAGATAATCTTACACATGGTGTCCATCTATCACCATACAGACCATGACTAACCTAATAAAAGGTACCTAAAATGTCATACTACTAGGAATGCTTTCCACTAGTCACGGCAGCCGTATAGCTTTACATCCTTTCCTTCATTTACGGCAGTGCCGCCAAAACACCAGCCATAAGGGATTAATGTATGTAGTCTCCCACAGAAGAGTCCTCGTAGACACAACACTGCATATGGCCTTCTACTAGGCTGAGCAGAACGGTTCAGTCTGCACCATAAATGATGGCTCCTTACCACAGACTAGTAATGTAGGAGCCCTACTATTCAGGTCCTACGGTTCCTTATCAATCTTGCACAAAAGATATTGCCCTCACAAAGTACCATAACTATGGGACGATATTTCTGTAATAAAAGTCCATAACCTGGTACTGTGTGCATGATGGCTTACACAGCTTGTCCCATTCAAACCACCCACTAAATAGAACATGATATGAATATCCGAATCTCTCCCATCACCACCTGTAACCTGTCCACCTGCCCCTACTGTATACTAGAGGGAACACAAGTTAGCGGTACAAGTTTCTCCATTGGTTACACACCATGCCCTAAAATTCCAAACACTCAAACAGTGGAGGACCCAAGAGCCAGAAAATCCAGGAGACAGCAGAATATTTTCTCTAATAACAGAGTTAAACCAAAAGTTTCCAGTGATATTGCATTTCATATGTCTAGGGAACAGAGCAGGAACCTAAACTGTATCTGGAAAGGAGAGAACCAGACTTCCGTGTCTCGGTTTATTTGTAAGGCAACCCAGCCTTTATTTCAACTAAGCAAAGTGCGTTTTTGCAGATATCCTTCAACTCTAACGATTGTTAGGAAAACGCCCTTCTACATCCAGAAGAAAGTGCTTATCTCACTACAATGAATGGACTCTTTATACTGCTCAATCCAGCAGACCATTGTCGAGAAGGAAGTGTTCTTTCCTAGCAATGTGCTGCTCGTCCGTGGAGATGACCACTGTATTTATATGCAGTGATCTCCTCCACAGTATGGGGAGGAGCGCTCGCTAATGACATTGCTCACCCCCATACAGAATCAGTCTGCCTGCATTGTCTGCGGCTGTTTAGACTGCTCCCGGCAGATTTAGGGGACTGCACAAACAATCTTATTACCAGATGAACAAGCGTTTCACTCGATCATTGGCAGCACTTTTCCACCGCCACATAATTGCTAACAAGCGTTCCTACAAAAGCTTGCTAGGGTTGATCTGCCCAATGCTCAGGCACTGTAAAGGTGCAATCATAGAATAAATTCAGAAAAAGCAGCTTTGTGGTGGCATAGACTTAAAGAGGATCTTTCACCTCTGCTGACCTACCTGTTTTAATAGCGTCATGCATTCCCCATGTAATAATTCTGGAACATCTATTCTTATGGCTGTACGTTGTGCCATTCCATTATTATTTGCACTAGAAGTTATGAATGAATTGCCAGCAGTCTGCAGTAAGGGTACAGAGCGGCGGTAACAAGTTGGGGTTGTGTACCTGCACAGTCTCACTATCATATCAGTGCTGCCATTTTTCATACTGTGCAGATAAACACCCCCAACTGGTTACCTCCCCTCTGTACCCTTACTGCAGACTGCTGGCCATTCATAACTGCTAGTAGAAATAATAAAGGAATGGCACAACATAGAGACATAAGAATAGATGTTCCAGAATTGTTATTACATGGGAAATGCATGGAGCTATTAAAGCAGGCATGTCAGGAGAGGTGAAAGGTCCTCTTTAAAGCCACCCTATCACCATGATATGTGCAGTCTACAGGCAGAGAGTCAAAGAGCAGGAGGAGCTGAGCAGATTTATATTTAATACTGTGAGAAAATATTCAGTGAAACGTGGAATTTATACATGGTCTTTCGGAAACTTAAATTGCCCTCTTATACAACTATAAGGCCTCTTTCACACTAGCGTTAGTACGGATCCGGCGGGTCCCTTCACCCGCCGGATCCGTACTGAGTAATACAACCTTGTGGATCCGTAATTCCGGATCCGGTTGTATTAGCGTTTAAACGGATCCGGAATAACCTCTATTGAAAGTCAATGGAGGACGGATCCGTTTACAAGTGTGTCCACACCTAACGGATCCGTCCCCATTGACTTGCATTGGGGGTCATTCCGGATCCGTTTAGGTGCGGATAACTAGTACGGAGAGCAAACCGCAACATGTTGCGGTTTGCTCTCCGGTCTGAAGACTGAACGGAATGCTTTCAGGAGCACTCCGTTGTCTTCAGTTCAGTTTTGTCCCCATTGACAATGAATGGGGACAAAACTGAAGTGTTTTATTCCGGTATTGAGCCCCTATGACGGAGCTCAATACCGGAATTCCATAACGCTAGTGTGAAAGTAGCCTTAGTGACATCTATCTCTTTATACACACTTACACAGAGACCTCCCCCATGGAGAAAAAAAAAAAGATTAAATGCATAAATTACAAGTTTTAGTGAATCTTTTCCTATAAAACTATATATCATTTCTGCTCAGATTCTCCCACTCTGATGACTGGTTCTCTATTAATTGTTGAAATAAGAATCGGACTGTTGGACTTCAGCACGCCAAAGTCTCTTACAAATGAGCTACCGTCAGGTTTGTACGGTAGGAGCTTAGGTCCATCATACACCTGCACATGATTGGGTTGTACAAAAGCTCGCCCCTGGTAATTGGCCCATATAATCTGGGTGCCTGCCACATAGGGCCAAAACCATGCATTCACAGTGGGCAACAGCCACACAATTGTGCCGGTAAAGCCAAGACAACTGGCTACTGTGGGTGGCGTTTTAGTAATAGGTGGTAGCTGCCTGTACAGACCTGGTCTAAATGTGCTTTCACGCAACAAAAATAGTCATTTACTGGCTACAAGCTCAACAGAAAATTAACTGTAATAATTGTTCAGAAGCCTTTCTCTTGGTATTAGGTCATGTGAAAACTGCCTTTAAAAGTGTGTAAGTTTAACTGTATCTGCTGTTTTGTGAAATATTTGTTTTAAATGAAGCGTTGACGGCATTATCTGAAAAAAGGGATGCGTTTAACAGCTGAAAACGTATTGTATAGAAACAAACGGGCAAACCATCAAAAGTATGCAATTTTTAAATTATGTTTTCACGGTTACAATCTACTGGTAAGTCAAGCAATGACGCTGCAATACATTTTTTACCACACAAAAACTAGACGAGAACAGCCCCTGATGGATGCAAACTGAGCACAGCTGACGCCCAAACAAGCGGGGGTTAAAACGGATCGGTAATTTTTTTTCCTTTTTCTGATGGATCAGAAGAACGGAAAGCTCAATGCAGATGTGAAGGAACCCTTACCCCTACTGTGATTCTAGTGAAGCTATTGGTCAGGTTTGAAGCTTCTGTACAGAGAAATTGTAGCGGTACCCCAGTGGGAATAGACATCAAGGAGCCATTCCTGGTACCACCACAGGGATACTGGTGGTCCAGTGACCCCTATTTGCCAATTTACAGCTGATAGTCTTCTGTGGAACATCGCCTAACCGTTCATTTGTTTTTTTTTTTTTTAAAGTACATTCGAAAAATTATTTTCAGCTCATTTAGGTTTTAATAAAGTTATTAACAACTTTAAAAAAAAACACAGATATACTGCAGCAACTCTTGGCTTTTGATATATACACATATACTCAAGGATATTAGACACTTGAGATTGGTATTAGATTAGGTAGTCAAAGGCGACCATTTCTGATGAGAAATTCTGCAGCAGTCAGGCTATGCCTCGGTTTGCCTTTGAAGCCACAAGCTCTTTCCAGAAGCAAAAGGGTTAAAAACGCCTGTAAACTAAGACGTTTTGGCTGGAGAACACTTATTTTTATCTGGTTCAGGGAGATCTTGGGAAACCCGTCACATACAAAGAAATGCATCCAAGCTGTAAACTGGCTGGCTTTTCCAGATGTTATCAGTTCTCCTCATTATTCACACTCGGCTAGAGAAGTAGTACGGTATTTATTTGCTTTACTTCTGTCTACGGAAAGCGATCTAGCCGCCCCCAGCAACACGGAAACATCTTTCTCCCAGTGTTCCAATAGACGCGTACTGGCATCAGAAAATGACCTATTGTTTAAGTTACTTTATGTTAAACACTTTTTACAATTTTTGTCATTTTTCCCATGTCACTATACATTTAAAAAAAAAAAAAATTACATAATCGCACTGGCCACTAAGCCTAATAGGGCATATGCTGCTGGCCAAACCGGGCTCAAGAAGCGACGGTTGTCATCTGAACAAGCCTTTAGCTATCAAAAGAGGATGGTCACTTTAACTTCAATGCTGTCTGCATTAGGAGGCCTGCCCTGAAACAGCAAACCCCACCACATGCCCCACAGTTGACCAAAAATTAAAAACGAAAGGGACCATGAGGAATGAGAATCTATGTTCTTTTCAAGATTCCTACAAAACTGTTGAGGCTTCTTGTTAAGTGGAGATCTCCACTACAGAATGAGGACGATCTGCTACCCAGAAATGATAATTTAGGTGCCTGCACGAACGGCAGGATCTCCGAATGAACGAGCGTTTCGCTTGTTCATCTGATGATCGGTAGCACCTTTACATGGGCAGATTGCAGGGAACGAGCGTGTTCACGATAATCTGTCAGTAAACCCAACTTTGGTCAGTCTAGAGGATTTTCTGTATGTTTACCTTCTGTTTCCCTTTACAACACACTGGTGGCTGAGGAACAATGCTGCGCCGGTGCCTTCAGCGGTAACGATTATAAAGCATAATTGTTGTACCTTCTGTACCTGACAATTTGCCTCTAACCAAATGAGCAGTCGCCTCCCTATCAGAAAGCATTTTTCCATCTTCATCTCCACCAGCAAGACCCCAATAGCTCTAATATTAACGGCCTGTCATGAAACATTTCACTAAAGCAGTGCAGAGCCGAAGCTGGGGAAAAGGAGGCAAATGAGCTCCTAGCAAGCTCTGCCTCCAATGCCACCAGATGTAAAGGCTGCATTAGACAGCCAGATAAGGCAGGCGATTGTTGGGAGGGAAGCAAGCTTAAGCAAGCCTAGATTGTCCGATTCGTTCATCGGCAGCAGTATTACACTGTCAGATCATCGCTAACGAGAGTTCCTGTAAACACTCTTTAATTATGAACTGGCTGACAATTGGCAAGTCTAACACAGGCTTAAAGAAGAACTCCCGACAAAAATTTTATTCCATGTCCTGCTAGAAATGTACATGATATAATCTGTAGTGAATGTCATTTTCTTACCAGTGTCTACATTTTTGACTTATATCATCCTGAAGTTTCTTATCTGTGTCATGTGACCAGCAATTAGACCCACCAACTCACACATAGACTTATGTGTGGACAGGAAGTCTAATTCTCTATGTATTCCTATGAGACTGAAAGTGAGGCTCCCATAGGAATGAATAGAGCAGTTACTGGCTTTCTGTCCTAGGTCAGTTGGAGGTCAGGGAGTTGGTCACATGACCCAGCTACAATAAGAAGAGAGGTTATTACTCACAGAAACAGTCACTGATAAGAAAATGACATTCACTACAGATTACATCATGTACCTTTCTAACAGGTCAGAGAATAAAAATTTTTGCGGGAGTTCTTCTTTAAGGCAGCTATACTAGTCAGTTTCGACCTTTTAAAACAGGCCTTGAGACATGACTTGAATAATAATTAAGCCACCATCTCATCTGCAGACCGCTGTTTCAGCTGGCACGGAGGTGGGTGTGAAAGTCAGGGAATGACACCAACAGATACTGCAGAGACCTCTTAATGCAGTGCTCAGGACTAAGAACATGGTAAAACGCTGGCAGAAAATGCTCCATCTATTATGTATACAGTAGACGGTTCTATAGGGCTGAGAACAGAGGCATTTTGTGGTGTGTTCTAGCACTTTTGGTGGCGTTGTTGGTACATGTGGTTTTAGGTGTGTTTGCACTGTAATAACACCAGCTCCCTGAAAGTCTATGGGAACGATGGAATGCAGTGCAGACAACCTTTTTTGGGCCTGGTGGCATTTTTTTTGCTAACATATGGTATTTTGGTTTTTTTTTTCTACCCAAACAAAGCATAAGGTTTCATGGATTTTTTTTAATTCCCTTCTCTATTAGGTGAAAAAAAACGTATGAACAAAAAATGCCAACCACACGTTTGTTTTGCAAAGACTGCAACTAAAAAATGCAATAGAAACCACACGTCGTCTAAATTTTGCCTCCAAAATAATTGTCCTGCCTCACGTCAGTAATGGTAAATTTCAGCATTATATCTAAATGTACACATGTATACAGTACGTTTATCTGTGTAGATGTGCAGAACCAGAAAACAGTCAATTGTATTAGTCTGGCCGGAGTCGTGATTGCAGAATTTTAGCTTCCTTAATTGCACTCATGGATCTTCAGGAGGAAGCGCTGACCTATTACCCTTTACAATGAGTCAGGGATGACCTGACCCCTGCAGTAATGCAAGGTCAATGGCTCTGGAGAAGACCCGAACATGGCTGAAATATAATGCTGCCTTTTTATACAGGGATAAGGAAAGAAAGGCTTAAAGGGGTTTTCTGGGAAGTCTACTGGTTTTAGTTATGCCGCAGGATGTATGACTTAATGAAATAGTCAGTGACTGGCTTCAGCGGTGATGTGTCCTCACTTGGGGACCCGTTACCACTGAAGCCAGTCATGGGATGCAGCAGCACACGTGACCATGCCCGTATCCTGGCCAGAAGCAAACAAGATGGTTGAACAAGCGCCAGGTCACAGGACTGGAGTGGCGGGGAGCAGGCAAGTCTTTCATTAGGTCAAACATGCTACAGATCACAACTAAAAACAGCAGAATTCTCCTAGAAACAAGAATAATTGTAGAAGAGAATAATAAATGTTCATTTTTGAAATTCAACAAAAACAGTTAAGATTTAGAGCCCATGTACAGGGGCCGATACACATAAGCATCAGGAATTAACGGTTCAATCCCCATAATTACCCGCTCTCAAAAACTGCAATCAGATGAGAATCATCGTTGGGGAGGATGAGCGATCACTGCTATCATCCATCCCTCTCTTTTTTCGGGCAGCACATCCCTATGCTGCCAAAAAAACAAGGAATTTATGTGTAACGTTCTGGTTGTCTGTGAGGTGACCCCCCATTTGAAAGAGGTGATGGTCGCACATGCACACTGCCACGCCATTCAAAGGCTATGGGATGGACACAGTGTACAGCACTCGGCTATCAATATCTGAGTCTAGGGCTGGGCGATTAATCGAATTACTTCGATTAATTCGCCCATTGCAAGCCTCACGATTTTATTTTTTAGGAAAATCGTGAATTCGATTTTCCTAAAATGGCGCCCGACATAAAATAAAAAAAAAATCTCTCACCTGTCCTGCGCCGCGGCTCCGCTCCGGTGTCCGGCGCTCCTCTTCTTTTCCGGGGCTGCGCTGCACTGTCCTGACCGCGTACAGCGTCAGGACGTAGTGCGCACACTCTGACCTGACGCTGCACGCAGTCAGGTGACAGTGCAGCGCCGGGAGAAGAAGACACAGAGCGCCGGACCTGGAGCGGAGCCGCGGCGCAGGACAGGTAAGGGATTTTTTTTTATTATTATGATGGTGGCTGCTCTGAGGTCTGGAGGGGGCACAGTGGGCTGATGTGGGGTCCGGAGGGGGCACAGTGGGCTGATGTGGGGTCCGGAGGGGGCACAGTGGGCTGATGTGGGGTCCGGAGGGGGCACAGTGGGCTGATGTGGGGTCCGGAGGGGGCACAGTGGGCTGATGTGGGGTCCGGAGGGGGCACAGTGGGCTGATGTGGGGTCCGGAGGGGGCACAGTGGGCTGATGTGGGGTCTGGAGGGGGCACAGTGGGCTGATGTGGGGTCTGATGGGGCACTGTTCTTCGGATTGGTGGGTGTCAAAGCGGTTAGACCCCCACCTGCAACAAAGCCTGTGATCAAGTGTTTATCATCAGACAACCCATATGGGATGATCCCTGTACACAGTACTGTATTTGAGGTACATGTGTCTATGTAATGTTTGTGACCTTCACTGAAATAAGATCGGGGTTGTCAACAGGAGATGATGGGAGCGTTATAATCAGTGATGAGAGAAAAACCTCCGTGTGACATCTGAAGCATAAAGAGGTTCAGTAAAGAGACATCATACATTGTCATCTTAAAAGGGCTTTCCAGGATTTTGATGTTGATGGTCTATCCTGAGGATAGGTCATGAATATATGATTGTTGGGGTCTGACAGCCAGCACTCTCACCGATCCGCTGTTTGAGTAGGCCGCGGTGTACCAGTAATCAGATATTGATGACTTATTCTGAAGATAGGCCATCAGGATGCAAACCTCAGACAACCCCTTTAATCCACAATGAAGAATATATCTGTAATTAAAGTGCATCTGTCAGCAGATCTGTACCTTATGAAAGGTGCGCTTAGCAACTGAAGACATCTATGCCCGCATTGCTGAGAAAACTGATGTGTTAATACATGAAAATGAGCCTCTAGGAGCAATATGGGCGTTGTCATTACACCTAGAGGCTGAGCTCTCTCTGCAACTGCCACTCCTTCTCCACATGGATTGACATCACATCGTCACACAGCCTTTACTTCTCCTAAAGCCAAAGTGCAGAGGGCACAGCAGATACAGAGAGAGAGGAGCCTCTAGGTGTAATGGCAACGCCCCTGGTGCTCCTAGAGGCTTATTTACAATGTGGGCACATGTGAACATGGTGCCAGCACAAATGCAACAGGTCAGCCAGTTTTATAGGTACCAATCTGCTGACAGATGCCCTTGAAGCTCATACTCATTTGTATTACTATTTTAATAAAAAGTAATAAGGGTGTACAGATAGTGTGTGTGATCCGAATTATTCCCAAACTTTAATCTTATAACAGAATGGTTCATATCAGAATGAAGACCGGCACCATCATGTACAACTGCAGTTCCAGCCTCGGGCCTACGTGCCCTGTAGCTCCATGCGCCAGAGCTGCATGTACTTCATGTGTCACTGTATGGTGATCTGTTTGCTGGAATGGGAAATAAAATCCCACATTGCCGCTTATGAAACAAAAAAATTCTGATGGGGGGGGTGTGTGTCAAAGAAGTTGCAGAGGTATTATGGAAGACCCAGGTAGAGGTAGTAGTGAAGGGGAGGCAAACGCAGGCCTCCCTCTTTAACATTAGCCATGCAAATTATACGTGTGCTGGAGAAAGCCGCTAATTTCGGCAGGTTAGGATTGGTTCACATATGCATGAAACAGAACCGCCAGCCCCCATGGTACTGAATGGAGGCGGATGGAATTTCGGCATATGTGAAAGAGTCTTAGCTGGCCATCTCATGTGTATGGTGGCCTCCCAACTCTCAGGAGAGACGAGGGCCAAATGCCCGATTACTACGATCATTCTTCCCTGTGCAGCCGTTTACACAGGACAACGTGCTGCTGAACAACAAGGATTTGGTGCTGCATGAAATATGTGATCACCTTACAAGAGTGTTTGTTCATTCATCGGGTGATCGGCTGCCACTTCACACAGACCAATTATCAGAAACAAGTGTTCATTCCCAATAATTGCCTGTTCTATGTAGCAGATAACTGCAGCCAGGAGCAGCACCCAGCTGACAAGATACTAACTCCAAGGAACATTGCCAAGCCAGTCATCCTCCAGGTCACCAGCATTTGCTGTACAAAGTACACCATTCCTCCATGTAGACACAAGACCGGGAGGCTACAAGATTTCCCTAATCACTTACTGAACTCGTGCATTCTGTACATAAAGGTCATCAGTATCAGATTGGTGGGCATCCAAATCACGCATGATCTGCAGTATCTCCAACACTGGAAACACAGCTCCATCAACTGTGTCATGGCCGGAGCTGGTTACTGGAGCACAGCACCCATTCTAGTGAAAGGGGTACTCCGACCTTAGACAATTATGGCATATCCACAAGACATATCATAAATGTCTGATGGGTAGGGGTTCTACAGATGGGACCATATTCATTTCCATAACAAGGGTCTCAACTTCTGAGGCAGTAGATGGCCACAGCATCCAGGTGAAGAATGAATGTTCAGGTTGCCACATGTTTTTGGGGCTTTCTCCATTTCTATCTTGGTTACTCAAACAGCTGATAAGCAAGCACGCTATACCAATTCCACGAGGATAGGTTCAAATATGTGTTTAGAAATCCAGTAGCCTGATCCAACATTCGCTGCCAGATCCCTACTGACTACAATGGGACCTGGCCGCAGGCCGGACAAAAAGTTGCACATGTTGGGCATTTTGTCCAGCTGAAAGCAGACATTTAAGCCGGAAAGCGTCCAGATACTACCACTATAGTTAACAAGTCCGGCAGTGCCTGAACAGCCTGCTGGATTTCAGAATGCTGCTGTGAACGTGGCCTAACTACCATAAAATAGTAGAGAGCCCTGCACATAAGTGACCATCTCTTCTCAGGCTAGACCCTGCAGCCACCTCACCAGATGGGCCAGGGTCAGGGGACAAGGTTGGAATACCTATTTAAGCAACTGCAAATAGTCCGTTTACAGCTCAGATGCACTTTTGTGATAAGAGACAATCTCAATGTGCAGTTTGTAGTCCACTCCTACCCAGACTGTGCCCAGCCACACACACAAGACAGTTGTCACATGCCAGCATGATTGTCAGACTCTTCACCCCTCCGCTCTGCCCATTACCAGCACAGCAGACACAAGGAGCCTCACTGCCTCGCTGATGCTTTCCGCTACTTCTGCTGGAAAAAAGCAGCAAATCAGAAAATATTAGAATATTAGGAAACTGCTCCCAAAGCAATCTCTAATATATGAGCAGGAAATCGCTGAACAAAGGGACTACATTCTGAAAACCTGGCAGCCACGCTTAGCGAGTCCTGCCGCTGGAAATGTCAGACTTTTACCTTTGGACTGGATTATTCCTCCTCGCTCATTCTTTCGATGCCACAGACTCAGAAAAATGTCAATGAGCAGAGCGTGGGTGTTTGGCTATTTAACCCTACCATCGAGCAGCACAAACCCTTCCAGCCTCTGCAATAAGTAACGAATTTCCATGCGAGATCAAAAGACTGGAATTTTTATTATCTGCAGCTTTCTACAGTCTCAAGGATTTTTGCTAGGTTTCCAGGATTAACAAGGTTGGCTATCTTTTGGGGATTTTTGCAGACCCTTCTTCTGACCAGATCTGCAAAGGGAAGCAAAAATAACCAGCTCTCTGGCACTGGGTCCCAACTCCTTTGCACCCTGGCCTCAGCTGCCTTGCTCCGGTCCCCCGCTGTCCTCATCTGCTTCGATACCGCTGCAGCCAATGACTGCCTGCAGCAGAGAACTGACATGACGCAAGGGGCAGGTCACCACTGCGGCCAGTCACTGGCTGAAGTGGCATCAAAGTAAATATTGACAGCAGGTGGCCGAGCGGGGCAGATGAGGCCGGGGTGCAGGTAAGTATGGTTCCCTCTGCAGGTCTGGCCAGGAGGAGTATGAAATCAAACTCTGGGTAGCAGTTTATTTTTATTTTTCCCAGCAAGAACATTTTTGTTTTTCTCTCAATGTGGTCCTGTGGGGAGGGGGGAGCTTTTTTTCAGATGAGATGTATTTTCATTGGTGTTCTTTTGGAGAACTGCCACAAATGTCAAAACAAAACAGCATTTTTATTTTGTAATTTCCACATATTTGCTGCATTAATAGTAAATAACACAAATTTCCTGCATCTTTTGAATAAACCTGTCCACAAGAGATGTGTACAGACCCCTGCCATCTTCTCTAAGAAGCTGGGGTTCTCAGAAGTTAGGTAATGGGGTGAATGTGCAGCCAGAGTCAGATATAGTACAATGAACAGTGAATAATACATCGTGCCCCTGTAGTTTATCACTTGGATATATCTAGCTGCGGAGCTTAAACCCCACACAGGGGCTTATTAACGCCCAGCCAGTGCCACCAGTGTCTCACTAAGGAAGGCGTCCATTCATCCACCAGCGTCCACTATTTTCAAAGCATAAAGTCGCCTGTGCATACATTACTGCGACCTCTGTGTACAATGATCATATGTACACACAGCTAGGTGCCCTGTGCCCATACACATAAGAGCGAAGATGGGTAAACCTGTCAGATTCTGGTGGGACCAGCAAACTATCTTATGTGGGGGGGTTGTGCCGACTCTCCTACGACAGATGAGGCCGGGAAATGGAAGGATCTGGGATGTTGAATGTCGACATGCCCAATTCTTTTTCTTACCGTCAAAGGTGTCTGACAGCAGCTTACTCCCCTCTCCAATGGAAACACATGCATGCCTGGTCAAACCAAGGGTGCATGTATATAGGGGACCACTAGACCCCGATCAATGAACAGATTTGGGGTCCTGAATACCCTATCTGAACAGACCAGCAGTCAAGCATGCGCAATGGCACTCAAACCTTGATGGGACTGCCGCAGATAGAAAGTACAGCACTCCATTACCTTTAGCAGACCTGCAGAGACTCAATGGAGTTTTTTTAGACGGGAAAAAAAAAGTACTACATGCAGGCCTTTTTTCTGTCTAATAAAACGGATCTCAGACTGAAATGGCTCAATCGGATGACAACTGATGCAATAGAATCTGTTTTTTTTTCTCTCTCTTCTTCTGACGGATCAGAAGAATGGAAAGCTAAATGGTGATGTGAATGCACCCTAACACAAGAAGGAAACATATGGAATATAAAGATATCTGCCTGTTATCTTTCCACAGTGACTGCTTCCGCCATTCCACCAACAATACACTGGTATCTGATGAATTTATGACACCTATAGATGCCATGAGTGCACTGCATCAAATTAAAAGACTATCACAGCCCAGTGTGGGGTGCTGAATCACTGACGAATCAATACTGCTAGGGTCCGACATTCAGTATCTGACAGCTCTGCGCTGGTCTCACACAGCGGTCTCCATGGGGTTGTTCTACAGTGCTTTTTTTGCAGTCAGAAGTTAAAGTCTATATTGAAATATTTTTGGTACGGTGCTTTTTCTGGCGTCTTCCTATAGGCTTCTCGGTAGCACCAGGAAAAATATATATTCAAAATCAAATTTAAAAAGAGTCTCCAAAAACACACATATATATATATATATACACACACACACCAAAATGGGGATTAAAGTTTAGTTTTTACCAATTTTAAACCACCAGAAAAATACTTCCAGAAGGAGCCCTCATGGTACTTTATTTTCAGACGGTGCGGCTGTGCCAAAATTTTTGCCATGTGTTTGAGAACTTAGGCCTCATTCTAGAGCTGGGCAATATGGCCAAAAAAAAAAAAAAACTCGATTTTTTAAAAATTTTGGATGATTCACAATTTAAATCTCGATTTTCTTATGTTATTAAAAATATAAAAAAAATAAGCCCACTGTGCCCCCATCAGACCTCAGATCAGCCCAGTGTGCCCCCATCAGACCTCAGATCAGCCCAGTGTGCCCCCATCAGACCTCAGATCAGCCCAGTGTGCCCCCATCAGACCTCAGATCAGCCCAGTGTGCCCCCATCAGACCTCAGATCAGCCCAGTGTGCCCCCATCAGACCTCAGATCAGCCCAGTGTGCCCCCATCAGACCTCAGATCAGCTCATTGTGCCCATCAGACCCCACATCAGCCCATTGTGCTCCATCAGACCCCACATCAGCCCAGTGCTGCCCCATCAGACCCCACATCAGCCCACAGTAGTGCCCCCTTGAGACCTCAGATCAGCCCACAGTAGTGCCCCCTTGAGACCTCAGATCAGCCCACAGTAGTGCCCCCTTGAGACCTCAGATCAGCCCACAGTAGTGCCCCCTTGAGACCTCAGATCAGCCCACAGTAGTGCCCCCTTGAGACCTCAGATCAGCCCACAGTAGTGCCCCCTTGAGACCTCAGATCAGCCCACAGTAGTGCCCCCTTGAGACCTCAGATCAGCCCACAGTAGTGCCCCCTTGAGACCTCAGATCAGCCCACAGTAGTGCCCCCTTGAGACCTCAGATCAGCCCACAGTAGTGCCCCCTTGAGACCTCAGATCAGCCCACAGTAGTGCCCCCTTGAGACCTCAGATCAGCCCACAGTAGTGCCCCCTTGAGACCTCAGATCAGCCCACAGTAGTGCCCCCTTCAGACCTCAGATCAGCCCACAGTAGTGCCCCCTTCAGACCTCAGATCAGCCCACAGTAGTGCCCCCTTCAGACCTCAGATCAGCCCACAGTAGTGCCCCCTTCAGACCTCAGATCCCAGAGGCCCCCAGTCAGCCAGTAGTGCCCCTTCAGACCTCAGATCAGCCCACAGTAGTGCCCCCTTCAGACCTCAGATCAGCCCACAGTAGTGCCCCCTTCAGACCTCAGATCAGCCCACAGTAGTGCCCCCTTCAGACCTCAGATCAGCCCACAGTAGTGCCCCCTTCAGACCTCAGATCAGCCCACAGTAGTGCCCCCTTCAGACCTCAGATCAGCCCACAGTAGTGCCCCCTTCAGACCTCAGATCAGCCCACAGTAGTGCCCCCTTCAGACCTCAGATCAGCCCACAGTAGTGCCCCCTTCAGACCTCAGATCAGCCCACAGTAGTGCCCCCTTCAGACCTCAGATCAGCCCACAGTAGTGCCCCCTTCAGACCTCAGATCAGCCCACAGTAGTGCCCCCTTCAGACCTCAGATCAGCCCACAGTAGTGCCCCCTTCAGACCTCAGATCAGCCCACAGTAGTGCCCCCTTCAGACCTCAGATCAGCCCACAGTAGTGCCCCCTTCAGACCTCAGATCAGCCCACAGTAGTGCCCCCTTCAGACCTCAGATCAGCCCACAGTAGTGCCCCCTTCAGACCTCAGATCAGCCCACAGTAGTGCCCCCTTCAGACCTCAGATCAGCCCACAGTAGTGCCCCCTTCAGACCTCAGATCAGCCCACAGTAGTGCCCCCTTCAGACCTCAGATCAGCCCACAGTAGTGCCCCCTTCAGACCTCAGATCAGCCCACAGTAGTGCCCCCTTCAGACCTCAGATCAGCCCACAGTAGTGCCCCCTTCAGACCTCAGATCAGCCCACAGTAGTGCCCCCTTCAGACCTCAGATCAGCCCACAGTAGTGCCCCCTTCAGACCTCAGATCAGCCCACAGTAGTGCCCCCTTCAGACCTCAGATCAGCCCACAGTAGTGCCCCCTTCAGACCTCAGATCAGCCCACAGTAGTGCCCCCTTGAGACCTCAGATCAGCCCACAGTAGTGCCCCCTTCAGACCTCAGATCAGCCCACAGTAGTGCCCCCTTCAGACCTCAGATCAGCCCACAGTAGTGCCCCCTTCAGACCTCAGATCAGCCCACAGTAGTGCCCCCTTGAGACCTCAGATCAGCCCACAGTAGTGCCCCCTTCAGACCTCAGATCAGCCCACAGTAGTGCCCCCTTGAGACCTCAGATTAGCCCACAGTAGTGCCCCCTTGAGACCTCAGATCAGCCCACAGTAGTGCCCCCTTGAGACCTCCGATCAGCCCACAGTAGTGCCCCCTTGAGACCTCAGATTAGCCCACAGTAGTGCCCCCTTCAGACCTCAGATCAGCCCACAGTAGTGCCCCCTTCAGACCTCAGATCAGCCCACAGTAGTGCCCCCTTCAGCCCTCAGAACAGCCCACTAGGCCACCATAAGAATAAAATAAAAAAATCCCTTACCTGTCCTGTGCCACGGCTCCGCTCCAGGTCCGGCGCTCCTCAGTCTTCTTCTCCCGGCGCTGCACTGTCACCTGACTGCGTGCAGCGTCAGGTCAGAGTGCGCGTACAACGTCCTGACGCTGTACGCGGTCAGGACAGTGCAGCGCGGCCCCGGAGAAGAAGAGGAGCGCCGGACACCGGAGCGGAGCCGCGGCGCAGGACAGGTGAGAGATTTTTTTTATTTTATCTGGGGGGCACCATTTTAGGAAAATCGAATTCACGATTTTCCTAAAAAATAAAATCGTGAGGCTTTCAATTGGCGAATTAATCCGATTAGACTGTTTTGGATTCTCTACTTCACCATTCCGATCCCTGTTGAGGGATCTATGAGAGTGCGTTCACACGACTGGAACGCACACGGCTGGTATCTGTGTTTTGCGGATCCGTAGTTTGCAGACCACAAACACTTTAATGGGGTCCGGCAGTGATCCCGCCGCTTTCCAACATAAATACTGGGTTAGACAGTGTGGTCTAAACAGGGATCTGCTGCTCAGAAGCCATGACTCTGTATGAGGATGAGGGATCATTATAGTTATCTCCCGTACTCATACTGTGGAGGAGAGCGCTCCATGTAAATGCAGTGGTCTCCTTCACTGAACGAGCAGCAGACTGTTGGGATGGAACGCTTCCTTCCTATCGGCTGCTGCATCGCTTTAGTGGCAAAAACCACACACGGTTGTACCACTAAGTGGCTCTGCAGCTAACACACAGAAAGCTCATTAAAAGTGCAGCAATTAGTGGTGCGGATTCTGAGATCGCAGCCTCAGGGAGCATTCACACGGTCAGACTTTCAGTCTGAGGGAACCTTTTAGAAGTTAATTCTCTAGGGTTCTTCTTACTCGGGACGGTTGGGCAATAAATGGCCACAAATCAATGACATACAAGTAAATTAGTGGTCATTGAGGCTACCTGCACATAAGGTGGATTACGTGCAACATTTCCATGTGGAGTGTGAAAAAAACGCAGCGTAATAGAGTACCAGCAAAGTAGATGAGATTTGCCTAATCTCATGCACTTGATTTTTTCAGCTCGGAAACTGACCTGGCATACGGAGTGTGAAACCCACAGCGCGTCAGTTGTTTCTGCGCATTTTATCCCACATTCACTCTGCATATTATCGACAGATGATCCTGTTTAGGGTACCTGCCCATGGAGCAGATAGGTGTGCAGAAAATCCAAAAAAAACGCTAAATAAATTAAATAAACATGCGCTATTTATGGTGGTTTTGGTGCAGATTTTCAGTTTATATAACGACCCCACTGACATCATAATTGGCGTCACTCTGCTTAGGCTACTTTCACACTAGCGTTAGAGTTTTCCGGTATTGAGTTCCGTCATAGGGGCTCAATACTGGAAAAAAACGCTTCAGTTTTGTCCCCATTCATTGTCAATAGGGACAAAACTGAACTGAAGAGAACGGAGCGCTCCAAAATACATTCCGTTCAGTTCACTTGTGGCCCCAGACCGGAGAGCAAACCGCAACAGGCTGTATTTTGCTTTCCATCCTGGGGATCCGGAACAAAACGTCATGACCCACAATGCAAGTCAATGGGGACAGATCCATTTTGTCTGATAATAGAAAACGGATCCGTCCTCCATTGACTTTTGATGAAGTTCATGACGGATCCGTCTTGTCTATGTTAAAGATAATACAACCGGATCCGTTAATAACAGATGCAGACGGTTGTATTACCAGTAACGGAAACCTACCGGATCCAGCAATAACCTAATAAGCACGCCAGAACGTCACTGCCATATGATTTCCACACAATAGGCTTCCCCCAGAGATTTTCCCAGGATGTAGTCAACTGCAGAGGATTCTTCCATAATGGGCTGTTTTTGGTCAGCAGGTCATGCAGATTGTTGCTATGGCCGGTCATTAACACTGGTGACTGTCCACACAATTGTCACTTGGGGCAACTTTTCAGAGGTTTCTAGTGGAGCACATCCAGACGAAGAGTAGAACAGACAGCGCAGACTGAACGGGTCAATTCTCATGTCCAGTCTTCTGCATGGACCGAAAATAATCACAGCATGCACCACATAGGTCCAATGTTTGAGTAGGGCCTTGTTCACATTTCCGTGTCCGTTTGATGTCTATGGAAAATCTGGGTTTCTGCTGTGAAGAATCAATGTTTGGTCTCTGCATGTGATTTTTTGCACTCCATGTGCCACCCATATTCCACGGACACTGCTCAGCTGAAAATTATTTTCTACAGCATCTCCTACCAACGGTCCTTGACAAATCACTGACAAAACGGATGCCATCTGTGCTGCGGCCGTGTTTTTTCACAGACCCAAAGGCATGTTTGGTCCACATCATGGCTCAAGTATTGCTTGTCTCCACTGACTTAAGGTCCCTTCACATGGGACGACACAGCAGCAGACAGTCTGGAAGGAGCGCTGCTCGGTGGTGGTGGAGGAGACCTCTGCTATTACATACAGCGATCTCCTCCACAGTATGAGGAGGAGTCAAGTTTAATGCCATCGCTCTTCCTCATACTGACATGTTTGCCGGAAGCAGATCGCGTTTTCCGGTAAAAGACGATTTTCGTGTCCACACAATCGATAGGATTAGCCAATGAATGAGCATTTCGCTTGTCATCAGCGGTACATTTACACCACCAAATAATCGCTAACGGGCTAACTGATGTTTTTTCCCTTATTGCCTGGCGCTTTTCTCCCAGCTTCATGAAAACATATGCAATGTATCCTGGCCCTTTTAAAAAAAAAATTTAACCATTTTTCCCTGTACAGAGGAGGTGACATTAGAGGGCAATGCAAAGCCAGACATACAAAATAACACCATATTAAAAACACCAGGTGCTAAAACACATTATATTGGCAAAAAAAAACCCTGATCAAGTGATGCTTTTTTTGGCGCTGATCAGGGAAGACAGTGCGGGATATCCCACGGGATATGAAGGGGCTACGGCCGGACCGCATCCTCCCACTACAGGAGCACAATATGTAGCCATATAACATGCAGCCCTAATTTAGGGGCTCTCAACATCAGAACCCCAAACACCAGGTTAAGACATCAGGCTCAGGGCTTTTATTTTAAAGCCAGGATTTTAAAGGGAAGACACATATAAAGACTGAGTCTTTAGGAGTCCATTCCTGACTGTAAAGAATACAGAACTGATCACATCTTCACCTCCATCGCTGTACACAGAACCAGTGCCACCAGCACAAAGTTCAACCTGACGTCACATCAACGCAATATTCTATTTAATAACTATACAAAACAAGCTCCAAAGGGTTAATGATGGAATATCAACATCAGACCAATGAGAAAGTGGGGGGGGGTCCTGTCACCGGGGCTCTAAGGGAAGTTTGTGTATACAGTCTGACCACCAGCAGCCCGCAGGGACACTGGGACCGGGCTGTAATCAGTCCTCAATGACCAGGACACAGGCAGACACACAGAGGTACAGGCCGAGCCCGCGGAGGTGAGGAGAACCTGAGCTCTGCACAAGTCTATACGGGAAAATCTCAGTCCCCTCCTCCTCCTCCGCACAATGCAGTCCGTCTACGGATAACACAACTTCTACCCCGCGTCCCCTCTCCCCGTATAGGCGCAGCGCACTCACCCGACTCTCCCGGCCTCCATACTCGTAACGACACCGATAAATCCTCCCCAACCTTCCGCTCACTTCGCAGTTATCGTCGTCCGTAGCCGCCGCCTTTACCCACTTACACCTTCCAGTGCGCGCTCCCGCCGCTCCGTGCAAGTCCCCGCCACGCACTACACCGCGAGAGAGAGGCGGAGACGCGGGTGCGGTGACGTCATCAGACTATACCTCCAACGGAGGGGAGATTGTTAACCCCCTCGCGGCCAGGGCGGAAGTGACGCAGTGCGATCCGCATAAGCCGCACACATGTGCTCATATTGCGCCACAATTTTCTGATTGGGCTGGTCCATTGATGGGGCCGAGTTATCAGTGTATTAGCGTCACGTTTATGGAGCGCTGCCCTGTTTCACCTTTACTGACAGGAAAAGCGCTAGTCATCGTTTAGCAGAATATTCTGTGCCCTCATATTCATCAACAGGACGCCAACTGTGCCCATACTGAATGGCACATGCCCCAGACCACCACCAAAGCCATGTCCAATATGGACCATACTTGCTTTGTGTGCTCAGAATGGGAGCTTTGTGGATTCTTGCAAACCTGTGTCAGGCCTCATTCACACCTGTGATTTGGACCTGGTTTCACTTTGCTTCACAGTTTTCTGCACAATTACTGCGCTTTTCATGTGCGTGCAACAAAAGGGGCATAGATGCCCGTGATGAGAACATAGTCCTGCCACTTTACACATCACTAGTCAGACTACACATGGAGTACTATGTACAGTTCTGGGCTCCTGTGAACAAGGCAGACATAGCAGAGCTGGAGAGGGTTCAGAGGAGGGTAACTAAAGTAATAACTGGAATGGGTGGACTACAGTACCCAGAAAGATTATCAAAATTAAGGTTATTTACTTTAAAAAAAAGATGGCTGAGGGGAGATCTAATTATGTATTAATGTATCAGGGGTCAGTACAGAGATCTCTCCCATCATCTATTTATCCCCAGGAATGTGACGAGGGGACATCCTCTGTGTCTTGAGGAAAGAAGGTTTGTACACAAACATAGAACAAGATTCTTTACGGTAAGAGCAGTGAGACTATGGAACTTGCTGCCTGAGGAGGTGGTGATGGAGAATTCGTTAAAAGAGTTTAAGAGGAGCTTGGAAATATTACTGAAGTGTAATAATATTATAGGTTATAGTTACTAGATTTCTAAAGAGGTCGTTAAGCCAGGGAGTTAGGGCTCATGCACACAAACATTTTTTTTTTCTATGTCAGTTCCGTTTTTTTTGCAGCCTGTATGCGGAACCATTCATTTGAATGGGGCCGCAAAAAAAACCTGAAAAGTCTCATGTTTTAGCGAGGATCTTACTGACCGTTAGAACATCTCAGGAAAACAAAAGGCAAAGACCAACAAGAATTCTTTATTCACAGATATCTAGACATGGCAGTAAACTGGACCAGCAGATAAGGGACCAGTGGCAGATAATACCACTGGACCTAGTGCACCAGATTTACTTGGGGCAAAACCCAGAGGGCAGATACTCAGTGAGCCATGTTCTTCACAGAGCCCCAAATAGTGGGGATGAACTTAGCCAAGGGCTCACTGGTCACACCTCCAGGATTGTCCCACTGCACTTGGCCACTTACCTGCAGAGACTGATGGTGCAAGCTCCAACGGTCCACACAAACAAGGACTGTAACCCAGGCACATGAACTGGAACCCAAACAACTGCACAGGACACAGTTCAGACAAGACAAACAGGAACCAGCACACAAGCAGCTGTCTAGACCTTATGTGGAACAGTTGCATGACGGTCTCAGGAAGAGCTTCCCAAACAGGCAGACAAGCAGGTACCTGGACGCCATGCGGAACAACACATGGCGGTCACAGGCAGAGATGCGTACAGACTAGATGTCCTCTCTCCAGCGAACCCAGGAGCCCTCTCACCAAAGGCAGAACATACACAAGACAGGGTGAGAAGCAGTTAAGCACTGCCAAACTAACATAGACCTAGACACTGAACAAAGACACAGATGCCCTCCCTTTGGAGAACCCAGGAGCCCTCTCACCGAAGGAGTAGACAGGACTAGCAGATGCCTGTACCCCATGCAGAATTAGTCCATTGGCAAACAGACAGAGCTACACACAAGGCACAGACAGGCAAAAGTCTGAACTCCATGCGAAACGACACATGGCGGTCATAGGCAGAGCTGTAGAGATAGACAGAAGTCTGGACCCCATGCAGAACGACATATGGCTGTCACAGACCAAACATGGAACCGGACAAGGTGACCTTGATGTCTTACTAGGTGGCCACACAAATAGGACAGGTGGAATAACCCCAGGTCAGGTACATAGTGACCACACCCAGACCAAACTATTAACCCCACCAGAACCGAACAGGGAGAGGAGCATGCATCAACAGAGAAGTACACACAAGCTGCCATTACCACACGTCGCCCCTGGCAACCAGACTACACAGAATCCACCACAGCCAGTACGCCAAAGCACAGACGTGAACAACATGGCAACCCATGTCACAGTGACTCCGTGTGCATTCTGTGTCCATATGGCCGTTCCACAAAAAATAGAACATGTCCTGTTATTATCTGCCTTACAGACAATTAAGGACTGTTCTATTAACGGCTGGACGTTCTGTTCCACAAAATGCGGAATGCACATGCCCAGTATCCGTGTTTTGCAGATCCATAATTTTCGGACCTCAAAACCGCCAACTGTCATGTGCATGAGCTCTTATTCTAATTGGAATTGGGAAAGGTATTTTTTTTCCTTTAAAATGAGAAAAATTGGCTTCAACCTCATCATTTTTGCCTCCCTCTGGATCAACTTGCAGGATAACAGGCTGAACCGGATGGGTGGATGTCTTTTTTCAGTCTTACAAACTGTGTTCCTATAGTAAACAAATTATGGTGATTGGTAAATGGCACCTTTTTCCCTTTTATTTTAGTAATATACTTTTTATTTAATGTTATAACTGTAGAGAAAATAGGTTTTTAAGCACAGAAAATGCAGCCCTTCCAACAGAGCAGGTCTGTAGTGTAATGATAACTCTTCTGCCTGCCATACAGAAAGTCTGGGGTTTAAATCCTGATGAAGACCTGTTAAATAATTTTTTTAGTAAAAGTCGATGGAGTAGATTTATCAAAACTGGGGTAAAGGAAAATGAAATGCTCTGATGCTCATATCAAGGGGAGGCGAAGGGGTGAAGCAGGGGATATGCCCAACCCCTTTAAATCTGTAGTGTTGGCTTTTGTTTGTACATGTTCTCTCTGTAATAAAGGTGCTGGATAAATAAGGATTAGGCTTCATTCACACGTCTTGTTTTTGTTTCCTGATCTGGATCCATTCATTTCAATGGGTCCTGAAAAAATCAGGATCGAATCAGGAAAGAAAAACAGGACGTGTGAATGGAGCCTTAATAGTAGTATCAAGGTATCAGTCCGGAGAAGGATTTCTAGGAGCAGATGTAGAGCTTATTCCTATTATTATTTCTTTATCTCCTGTATTTCTGTTTCCAAGAGCTCCCAGAACATTTCCATACATATGCACCCCTACAGAATTGCTGCATGACTAGAATACACTGTATTTAATGGTGTTCTGTGCAGATCAGGACATTATCCCATTGTGACCAAGGCCGCAGAAACACTCTATCTCTGTGAGAGTTCTGTTACCATCATTTACTGTATAAGGTACAAAGTCTGGCAGCTCGGCTATCAGATCCTCTGGTAGAGATTAGACTTCTGCCATTTCTGCAATTAATCAGAGTGACATATTTTATATGGTTAATAACACCCTGTAAATTCAAGGAAATATATTGATTTTCATCAATGTACATGTTGTATTACTAATGATAGATTTCATGCAGTTTGCTAGCCTCCATAAATCAGCAGCATACAATCTGGTTAAACACTTTTCATTGTTATTTTTCGTAAATTTTCTTCACCAATGGTAAATTCATAGACAGCGATATTTTCCAACCTGAATCTTGCTGCAATACTGGTGAATCTACATTGATGACGTAGCTACATCTGCAAGGGTTACCTGCCGATTCACTGAATATTTCTCCTTTCTGTACTGAAGAGGTGAAATCTGCGTGGAATATCTGAAGCTGAATTTGCGCTGCCTGATGTTGGGGCCAGTTATTGCATACAAACGTTCCTTCGAACACTGATTCCGCATAATCTGCCCATCTGAAGGTGGCACCCAATGAATGAGCGGAACGCTCAGGTTAAATGATCTGAGGTGTGGTCACCTAAATCATCGTTTCTGGACAGCGGATTTGCTCTTTGGAAACAGCGATCTGCTGCCCAGAACTAATGTAGCTGTATCAGGACAGAGGATAGCAGTGGTTATCCCTCATCCTCATACTGTGGAGGTGATCACTGCGTTTGCTTCACCTCCACTAACGAGCAAGCAATTGTCAGGAAGGATAGTTTCCTTCCCAACAATCCTCAGCTGAGTGGGGCAGTATAAGGGTGCATTTACACTGCACTGATAAGCAGACGGATATCAGGAAGAAAGCGTTCCTTCCCACAATTGCCTGCTCGTTAGTAGAGGTGAAGCACTGCACCTCAGATCATTTTGCTCGTTCATCAATTGATCTTCCTCACCTTTAGGCCTGTTTCACACTTGCGTTTTGGTTTCCGGTTTTGAGAACCACCAGAGGATCTGAAAACTGGACCAAAGCGGTCCGTTTGATGTTGACACATCCAGGTGCATCTGTTCTCTTAGGATGCAGTTGTGTTACATCAAAATGGAACAAACCAGATCCGGCACTAAAATCATTGTAAGTCAATGGGTGATGGATCCGTTTTTTTTCGAATCTGAAAAAAATGGATCTGGCATTATTGACTTACATTGATTTTGCTGCCGGATCCGGTTTGTACTGTTTCCAAAACGGAACGGAATGCATCCTGATCAGTTTTGTTCTCATTGACAATGAATGGGGACAAAACGGAACCACTTTGGCCCAGTTTTGAGATTCTCTGCCAGGTTTCAAAACCGGAATGCCACAACACAAGTGTGAAACACGCCTTAGATGGGCAGATTATTGGGAACAAGCGTTTGTGGGAATGTAAATTCCAGTTAATCGGCCTGAACATCGAGCCATGTAAACGCATGGCTCGATGTTCATCAGTATCTGATCTTTGAGGGTTCAACACCCTGGACCCATGCCAATCAGCTGTTTGAGAAGGCATCGGCACCCACATTGGTGCCACGACCTTCTCTCAACAGCTGTGCTTGGTAGCTCAGCCCCATTCACTTCAGTGGAGCTGAGCTGCTCCTAGGCCAGTGATGGGGAACCTCTGGCATGGGTGGTGGCACTCAGAGCCCTCTCTGTGGGCACCCAGATCCTGGAAAAAGTCTATCGTGTACCAATTTGCCTTAGACTTTTCCTGCTATTCATCAGCGCAGGGCGCACTATGAACAGCACAGGCAGTGCACTGAATGTAGGCAGGCTGTTATAGCTAAATGATAAAGTACATGGAAGATATACTATACTGAACTGTAGTATTCGGGGTAGATTGCCATGTTGGCATTTTGCAGTTTGGGCACTCAGCCTCTAACGGTTCTCCACCACTAGCCTAGGCCATGTAATAGATGAATGTGTCAACACACGACCTAGGGAAAGCTGCGGCGTTACAGCGAGCTCCGTTACCTTTTCCAGCATCTGATTGGCAGGGGTCATGACTTGTTCGATCCTCACCGATCAGGTACTGATGAGATATCCAGAGGATAGGTTACTGTAAAAAATGTGCAATAAATGTGTATGCCACAGAGGTGAAAATCCCTAGCGTGTTCATTTTTGTGGACTGCAAATGTGGACGGAGTTTTTAACAGCCTACATGTCCTGTAGTAGAATTTACAGTTCAAAATCCATACCACAAATCTGACACATCTGAACTTGTATCCTAAGAGTATCACTGAACCTTGAAAAAAATATTCACATGTCATAGTGACATATCAAGGGTTTTCATCAGTGGGGGTCTGAGTGTTGAGACCTCCACCGATCGCTAGAATGAGGAGAGAAAAGCAGATAATAGTCTGCAGGAGACGGGCTCAATAGAAAGTCCATGGGCCCATCTCATATCGTGTCCTCCAGCGAGGAAAGAGAGCTCGCTGTGTGAGCATTTCTCTCTGTCTCAGCACTCAGGCCACTAAGAAAGAAAACTATGACATTCTATAACATATTAAAAGTTTTTTCAAAGTTCAATGACACTATGAATTGTCTGGGTCCCTCCTGATAGCGTGGATTTAACATCTGTGGGCCTGCTCCCCTGGCCCACTGGATCAGAATTGGGTGGGCAGGCAGATTTTGCGTAGTGTCCACTCCATTCACTAAACTTTGCTGACATCACTGTCACATGTCCCCGAGCAGCACAGTTCAGGGACATGTCTGCGGCAGTGCGCGAGACCCACCGATGGGACATCACACTTCTGACCCAAAGGGGACAGGACCCTGATCGCTGGAATAAAGCGTCAGTGAATAGGGCGGGTTTCTTTATTTTAAACACATTCCAGCCCTTGATTAATTTCGGCTTTGGGGTCAGACAATCCCTTTGATCCGCTTATCATATAGACAGAAGTATGAAAACACAGTCGCACCATCGCCCATGTTTTTACATTATCCATCATAACTTTAGCTGCCTGTCAAGCAGTTGTATGAGCCACACGTCTGTTAACATGACACCCGTGGTGGACTGGAGGGCAGGTCCTATTGTATGGAGAGCAGCAGGAAATACAGCTGCCTTCCTTTCTGCTCAATTAATTATTTCCTTTCTACATAAAACTGTAAGTATTGGCCACTTTGGGATGGTAAAAGGATTTCCTGCGATACTTCTCTTATTTCCTCTGAAAAGTATATTAGCAAATGCTTAAAAATGATGAGTGAAGACAGAAGACAGAGTTGTTAATGGTGCGGAACACTGACTGCTGTATTCTTATTATGCTATAGATCCACTTTTCCATTTTTCATGCCATTTTGCAAGCATTAATTTATACTTTCCATCGAGTTTACCCAGTTATTTTACAACATTGATCCAGGGAAGGACACACCAAGTCTGTGAAGCAATTGCCTCCGATTATGGAGAAAGAGATCCTTCCAGACGTCAATATGGGAATCTTGGATCAACCCCTCACAACCAACAAACTACTTTATATAACTTGTGATGACTATTTCAAAAAAATCATTGACGCCCCTTCAATAATCAATCACCCAGCATAGCATGGCATAGAATTCCCTATACCCTAGAAGTCCCTTGCTCTTAGGGTTACAGTGTTTACAGGGAGGAAACCCTTCTATGCTGATGGAGAAGTTTTCTTTCCTCTAGACGTGGTGGATGACTACTGCATTGCACAGATTCCTATACTATCCATTACAGATTACCAAAGTTACTGAAAATTCGATTCGATTCACAAAGAAATTTGCTTCATGATGAATTACTTTGTCACAAAGCGCGTTTTTTTGTATGTAGCGGGTGCAATGATGGGGAACGGCGATTGTGCTGCCCCCTGTCATTGAACCCCTCAGATGCCGAGTTCATCACAGATTATGGCATCTGAGATTAACATTAAGGCCTTTCATGGGTTAATCCAGTACAAAAAATCCATTTGATCGCATATAGACCGGAGGGCGCCACAGCCATCTTTATTGAAGACACAGCGCAAAATTTTGCGCAGTATCTTTAATCAAGATGGATGAGGTGAGTATGATTTTTTTGTTTTTACCACCATTTCAGGGAAAATGAACTTACCACAAAGCGCAAGAAAATTCGGCTCTGCTGTGAATCTAATTTTTCCTAAAATTCTGATCGAAGTCCAGATACGCTCAACACTACTATCCATTGATGTATTTGTACGCAGTAAATAATAATTTTTATCTAAATGAAATAACCCACATATTGATCATCTTTCTTGGTACTGCAATCCGGCCATTCTCTTAATCCTTTCGGCCCCGGAGGTTTTTTCGTTTTTGCATTTACGTTTTTTTCTCCTTGCCTTTCTGGGGCCATAACTTTTTTATTTTTCTGTTCACATAGCCGTACGAGGACATGTTTTTTTGCGGGAGAAGTTGCGCTTTCTAATTTAATGATTTAATATTGCATACAATATAGTAGGGAGCTGGAAAAAAAACTCCAAATGAGGTGAAATTGGAAAAAAATGCAAATCTGCTACAGTTTTATAGGTTTTGTTTTTACGGCGCTCCCTATATGGTAAAAATGACCAGTCATTTTCATTCTCCAGGTTAGTACGATTTCAGCGATACCACATATGTCCATTTTTTCTTGCTTTTTTACACTGAAAAAAAAAATAAAAAACCTTTAAAAAATATTTTTTTTTCTTTTTGTCGTCATATTCTGACCCCTATAACTTTTTGTTATGTGTATGGAGCTGTGTGAGGGTTCATTATTTGTGGGGCAATTTGTACTTTTCATTGATACCATTTTGGGATGTGTACAACGTTTTGATCACTTTTTATTTAATTTTTTTGTGGTAGGAGAAGCGACCAAAAAATTGCAAATTTAGAAATTTTTTGTCGTTTTGCCATTTTCCGTATGGGTTAACTAGTTTTATATTTTAATCGTGCTGCCGTTTTCGCACGCAGCAATTCCCATGATGTGTATTTTTTTGGTATTTTTTATTTTCATTTCGGGAAAAGAAGGGTGATTTGAATTTTTATAATTTTTTATTTTTAAAAACATTTATTTTATTACACTTTTTTTTTATAGTTCCTATAGGGAACTATAACAAGCAATCCTAGTTTATGGGAATTATGCTGTGTTCCTATGGAGCCCTGCCACAGGCTCCCTAGGAACTAATGTGCAGCAACCTTCTGTCACACAGGAGGACAGGAACTTCTGCACACACACTCCGGCTCCCCCAAACACCGCCGGGGGGAGCCGGTGCACGCCCCGGAAGAGCATGCTTCTCGGTTTTAACGTGTACAGATGCCGTGGTCACATTTGACCATGGCATCTGAAGGGTAAAACGTCCGCAACCAACATTACAGCCGGTCGCGGACATTAGTCGCGGTGTCTGCTGTATAAAACAGCAGGCACCCGACGGTTAAGGTGCCCTCCGTGCTTGTGAACTGGCGCCATCTTTAAAGTCCCGGCCAGTGCTGCACATGTATGGTGCTGGTGCGGGAAGTGGCAAATGCCCACCTTCACCGTCAATTCACAAATTAAACTGTTCCTGGTGTCTTGTAGTTGACATACACAGTATCTTATATCCGTTTGTTGATACTCTAAGCTCCGGAAAAATGTCTGCTTCTATTAACGACATCATCAAGCTATAACTGTACAGGGGTGAACAGAGTTGAGCTGTATGTCTGCCCAAGATTTTAACCAGCGCTTGATGACACCTGGACCAGAAGGAGTCAGGGATAAGGCACCAAGGGGTGGGGCATGGCTGGATTCAGATGGAAGTGCCGGGGCACCGTTAGCGATGGGGACTGCCCCATGGGCTCCTTTCACCTAATTTGCATATAACTCAAAAGATGTTTTTCAGGGCTCAGATGTCGCCATGTAGCCCTAGCCTTAGGGCTGCATTAATTATTCCACAGACAACATGGGGAAAGGTCTGACTGTCTTTCCCGTAGGGCAACGTATGATAGATTCATTCACAGGGTACATGTTCTGTAGATGTATCTTTTATGAGGGAGGAAAATACCAAGGCTGGATTCACAAATATCAGTTACATCCAGCCTGTAGTCCTATGCCTGAACCAGACTCAACTGCTAGGCCATTTGGTGTTGTATGTGGCACACTATATTCTCAAATACAGTACAGCAGATCACAATCATATATGAAAGCACCCTTCTTTGCCGCTGTTTCCTGACAATGTATAGGAAATGGTACCCAGAAGCCTTGTCCACTATTCCAGGTATATTTGTATGTGTCATAAAAAGTAGCGTGAGGGCTTCCCAAGTATGGTACCCATCCCAAATGCTATAATTTTTTAGGTATTTGTGCCTAATGCATTGATAGTGCTTGTGATAACCTACATGACTAGTTTATAATACTTTGGATGTTGACAAAATTATTCAAACAATTAACCCCTGGAGCACCAACTTGCATGATGCCAACAGAGCCCAAATGAATTGTATTTTGCACAGATGTAACCAGGATTCCATGACATACAGTGCCTTGCGAAAGTATTCGGCCCCCTGGAACTTTTCAGCCTTTTGCCACATTTCAGGCTTCAAACAAAAAGATTAGAGATGAGCGAGCATACTCGTCCGAGCTTGGTGCTCGTTCGAGTATTAGGGTACTCGTAAGTGCTCGCTGCTCAGACGAGTATCTTGCCATACTCGGGGAAATGGCAACTTCCGCATCGTGGTTTTTTGGCGCCTATAAACACAGCCAATCACAAGCCAGGAGACTCTTCGGTACACCCAGCATCACGTGGGGCCCTTACATGTTGATAGCAGGGGTTGGCTGGCCTGATCAGGTGACCCTGGAATATACTAGTGACTGGCCGCGGTGCTCGTCTCAGATGCTGTCTGGATGTCATTAGGGATAGAACTGCTGCCTTTCAGGGACAGTGTTAGGGCCTGCATTTAGTTCTCTGTTAGGCAGGAATCACCCACAAAGAACCCAACAGCCCTTCTAAGGGCTAGAAGAAATTTTTTTTTTGTCTCCTGGCTTGGCTGGCAGGCTGGCACTAGTAGTGCAGCTATCGCCATATCTAGCCCTGTTTTTTTTTTATTGTTCTATCTCAGTGATACAAATCCATTGCACACAGCAGTGTGGAACCATTCTGTGTGTCACAGTTCAGCACACTCACTCCAATCTATATATACTGTCCAGGTGACACTTTCTGTACGTCACAGAATACAACCAAGTCATTTGCTACCAATATCATCTACAGCTTGATCCAGAAAACTCTCTGTGCGACATTTGTCTGGGTCACAGACTAAATAGCCACCGTTAACAGAGTGTCAGTCAGTTCTACCATAGTTCCTGCACGTCACGTTCCCAAAAAAACTAAATATAAAAAAAAAATTATTTTTTCAGTTGTTTTAGTTCAGTGATACAAATCCATTTTACTCAGCTGCGTGTAACTTTTCTGTGTGTCACAGTTCAGCACACTAGCTCCCATCCGTATATACTGTCCAGGTGACACTTTCTGTACGTCACAGAATACAACCAAGTCATTTGCTACCAATATCATCTACCGCTTGATCCAGAAAATTCTCTGTGCGACATTTGTCTGGGTCGCAGACTAAATAGCCACCGTTAACAGGGTGTCAGTGAGTTCTACCATAGTTCCTGCACGTCACGTTCCCAAAAAACAAAATTTAAAAAAAAATATAAAAAAACAAATATAAAAAAAAATTAGTTTTTCAGTTGTTTTAGCTCAGTGATACAAATCCATTTTACTCAGCTGTGTGTAACCTTTCTGTGTGTCACAGTTCAGCACATTCGCTCCGATCCGTATATACTGTCCAGGTGACACTTTCTGTACGTCACAGAATACAACAAAGTCATTTGCTACCAATATCATCTACAGCAGTGATTTTCAACCAGTGTGCCGACACATGGTCGGGTGTGCCGCGGGGAAAGTTCCCCAAACTATGGTGCCCCCTGTGTTTTGTTCCCCGGCAATGCGCAGCGATGCGCAGTCACGCTTCCTACAGTGTAGGCAGTGGCGTAGCTACCGGGGGGGCAGGGGGGCGACGGCTCCGGGCCCAGTGACTCAAGGGGGCCCAGGGCGAATACAAGTGAGCGCTTCCATTATGGAAGCGCTCACTTGTATTTAGAGACCCCCATCAGACCTCAGATCAGCCCACCCAGCCATATAAGATAAAAATAAAAAATCTTACTTACCCGTTCTGCGCTGCGGCTGCCCTCCGGTCCACGCTCTGCTCTCTTCCCTGGCGGCGCGCACTATGACCTGACGCTGCACGCAGCGCAGAACAGGTAAGAAAGGTTTTTTATTTTTATCTTATGTGGCTGGGTGGGCTGATCTGAGGTCTGATGGGGGCACAATACGCTGATCTGAGGTCTGATGGGGGCACAATATGCAGATCTGAGGTTTGATGGGGCACAATACGCTGATCTGAGGTCTGATGGGGGCACATTAAGCTGATCTGAGTTCTGATGGGGGCACAATACGCTGATCTGAGGTCTGATGGGGGCACAATATGCAGATCTGAGGTTTGATGGGGCACAATACGCTGATCTGAGGTCTGATGGGGGGCACAATACGCTGATCTGAGGTCTGATGGGGCACAATACGCTGATCTAAGGTCTGATGGGGCACAATACCCTGATCTGAGGTCTGATGGGGGCACATTAAGCTGATCTGAGGTCTGATGGGGGCACATTAAGCTGATCTGAGTTCTGATGGGGGCACAATACGCTGATCTGAGGTTTGATGGGGCACAATATGCAGATCTGATGTTTGATGGGGCACAATACGCTGATCTGAGGTCTGATGGGGGCACATTAAGCTGATCTGAGGTCTGATGGGGGCACATTAAGCTGATCTGAGTTCTGATGGGGGCACAATACGCTCATCTGAGGTCTGATGGGGGCACAATATGCAGATCTGAGGTTTGATGGGGCACAATACGCTGATCTGAGGTCTGATGGGGGGCACAATACGCTGATCTGAGGTCTGATGGGGGCACAGTAGGCTGATCTGAGGTCTGATGGGGGCACAATATGCAGATCTGAGGTTTGATGGGGCACAATACGCTGATCTGAGGTCTGATGGGGCACAATACGCTGATCTGAGGTCTGATGGGGCACAATACGCTGATCTGAGGTCTGATGGGGGCACATTAAGCTGATCTGAGGTGCTCCCATTTTCAACCACATATCTATGTGAGCTGGGCTTCTCAAGCTTGACTGCGATAAAAACTAAAAACAGGGAGAGACTGAGAACTGTTGAGGAAGAGCTTCGTGTGTGTCTTTCCACCATTCCTGCCAGGATATCCCTTTTGTGTTCATCGAAACAGGCCCAGGTTTCACACTGAGTGAGTATAAATACATTTAGAATCTATATTATTAACTATATGTATAATATGTACTGTTTTAGTGTCATTTTGTGCTATTTTGGATGGTGGTGTGCCCCGGGATTTTTTAAGTGTAAAAAGTGTGCCGCGGCTCAAAAAGGTTGAAAATCACTGATCTACAGCTTGATCCAGAAAACTCTCTGTGCGACATTTGTCTGGGTCGCAGACTAAATAGCCACTGTTAACAGGGTGTCAGTCAGTTCTACCATAGTTCCTGCACGTCACGTTCCCAAAAAAACAAAATATAAAAAAAAAATTATTTTTTCAGTTGTTTTAGCTCAGTGATACAAATCCATTTTACTCAGCTGTGTGTAACCTTTCTGTGTGTCACAGTTCAGCACATTCGCTCTGATCCGTATATACTGTCCAGATGACACTTTCTGTACGTCACAGAATACAACCAAGTCATTTGCTACCAATATCATCTACCGCTTGATCCAGAAAATTCTCTGTGCGACATTTGTCTGGGTCGCAGACTAAATAGCCACCGTTAACAGGGTGTCAGTGAGTTCTACCATAGTTCCTGCACGTCACGTTCCCAAAAAAACAAAATTTAAAAAAAAATATAAAAAAAAATATAAAAAAAAATTAGTTTTTCAGTTGTTTTAGCTCAGTGATACAAATCCATTTTACTCAGCTGTGTGTAACCTTTCTGTGTGTCACAGTTCAGCACATTCGCTCCGATCCGTATATACTGTCCAGGTGACACTTTCTGTACGTCACAGAATACAACCAAGTCATTTGCTACCAATATCATCTACCGCTTGATCCAGAAAATTCTCTGTGCGACATTTGTCTGGGTCGCAGACTAAATAGCCACCATTAACAGGGTGTCAGTGAGTTCTACCATAGTTCTTGCACGTCACGTTGCCAAAAACACAAATATAAAAATAAATTAGTTTTTCAGTTGTTTTAGCTCAGTGATACAAATACATTTTACTCAGCTGTGTGTAACCTTTCTGTGTGTCACAGTTCAGCACATTCGCTCCGATCCGTATATACTGTCCAGGTGACACTTTCTGTACGTCACAGAATACAACCAAGTCATTTGCTACCAATATCATCTACAGCTTGATCCAGAAAACTCTCTGTGCGACATTTGTCTGGGTCGCAGACTAAATAGCCACTGTTAACAGGGTGTCAGTCAGTTCTACCATAGTTCCTGCACGTCACGTTCCCAAAAAAACAAAATATAAAAAAAAAAATATTTTTTTCAGTTGTTTTAGCTCAGTGATACAAATCCATTTTACTCAGCTGTGTGTAACCTTTCTGTGTGTCACAGTTCAGCACATTCGCTCCGATCCGTATATACTGTCCAGGTGACACTTTCTGTACGCCACAGAATACAACCAAGTCATTTGCTACCAATATCATCTACCGCTTGATCCAGAAAATTCTCTGTGCGACATTTGTCTGGGTCGCAGACTAAATAGCCAACGTTAACAGGGTGTCAGTGAGTTCTACCATAGTTCCTGCACGTCACGTTCCCAAAAAAACTAAATATAAAAAAAAAAATTATTTTTTCAGTTGTTTTAGTTCAGTGATACAAATCCATTTTACTCAGCTGTGTGTAACCTTTCTGTGTGTCACAGTTCAGCACATTCGCTCCGATCCGTATATACTGTCCAGGTGACACTTTCTGTACGTCACAGAATACAACCAAGTCATTTGCTACCAATATCATCTACAGCTTGATCCAGAAAACTCTCTGTGCGACATTTGTCTGGGTCGCAGACTAAATAGCCACTGTTAACAGGGTGTCAGTCAGTTCTACCATAGTTCCTGCACGTCACGTTCCCAAAAAAACAAAATATAAAAAAAAAAATATTTTTTCAGTTGTTTTAGCTCAGTGATACAAATCCATTTTACTCAGCTGTGTGTAACCTTTCTGTGTGTCACAGTTCAGCACATTCGCTCCGATCCGTATATACTGTCCAGGTGACACTTTCTGTACGCCACAGAATACAACCAAGTCATTTGCTACCAATATCATCTACCGCTTGATTCAGAAAATTCTCTGTGCGACATTTGTCTGGGTCGCAGACTAAATAGCCAACGTTAACAGGGTGTCAGTGAGTTCTACCATAGTTCCTGCACGTCACGTTCCCAAAAAAACAAAATAAAAAAAAATAAATATTTTTTCAGTTGTTTTAGCTCAGTGATACAAATCCATTTTACTCAGCTGCGTGTAACCTTTCTGTGTGTCACAGTTCAGCACATTCGCTCCGATCCGTATATACTGTCCAGGTGACATTTTCTGTACGTCACAGAATACAACCAAGTCATTTGCTACCAATATCGTCTACAGCTGGATCCAGAAAACTCTCTGTGCGACATTTGAATGGGTCGCAGACTAAATAGCCACCGTTAACAGGGTGTCAGTCAGTTCTACCATAGTTCCTGCACGTCACGTTCCCAAAAAAACAAAATATAAAAAAAAAAATATTTTTTCAGTTGTTTTAGTTCAGTGATACAAATCCATTTTACTCAGCTGTGTGTAACCTTTCTGTGTGTCACAGTTCAGCACATTCGCTCCGATCCGTATATACTGTCCAGGTGACACTTTCTGTACGTCACAGAATACAACCAAGTCATTTGCTACCAATATCATTTACCGATTGATCCAGAAAATTCTCTGTGCGACATTTGTCTGGGTCGCAGACTAAATAGCCACCATTAACAGGGTGTCAGTGAGTTCTACCATAGTTCTTGCACGTCACGTTGCCAAAAACACAAATATAAAAATAAATTAGTTTTTCAGTTGTTTTAGCTCAGTGATACAAATACATTTTACTCAGCTGTGTGTAACCTTTCTGTGTGTCACAGTTCAGCACATTCGCTCCGATCCGTATATACTGTCCAGGTGACACTTTCTGTACGTCACAGAATACAACCAAGTCATTTGCTACCAATATCATCTACAGCTTGATCCAGAAAACTCTCTGTGCGACATTTGTCTGGGTCGCAGACTAAATAGCCACTGTTAACAGGGTGTCAGTCAGTTCTACCATAGTTCCTGCACGTCACGTTCCCAAAAAAAAAAAAAATTTTTTCAGTTGTTTTAGCTCAGTGATACAAATCCATTTTACTCAGCTGTGTGTAACCTTTCTGTGTGTCACAGTTCAGCACATTCGCTCCGATCCGTATATACTGTCCAGGTGACACTTTCTGTACGCCACAGAATACAACCAAGTCATTTGCTACCAATATCATCTACCGGCTTGATTCAGAAAATTCTCTGTGCGACATTTGTCTGGGTCGCAGACTAAATAGCCAACGTTAACAGGGTGTCAGTGAGTTCTACCATAGTTCCTGCACGTCACGTTCCCAAAAAAACAAAATAAAAAAAAATAAATATTTTTTCAGTTGTTTTAGCTCAGTGATA